>JAOBRG010399966.1:0-10120 GCA_027574985.1 Umimayanthus nakama | reverse complement strand
CGAAGTTCTCTATATTTTTCTTTTGAATACTGCCTGTGATGACGTCATTAACGGTCAAATCGTTTTTTGTAGTTTTCTCGAAAACTAAGCAATATTTTGAAAAACCGAAAACAGTTTCAAGTATATCTCAGTAAGTACTACAAATGAGCAAAGTATGAGCGAAATCGATTCGGGACGACTTTCCGCTCAATTTGTGATTTTTACGCGGACGCTCTCTTAAATTCTAGTTTAAACTTTAACTTCAATTTTCTCCCTTTTTGTTAGCTGAACGTATCGTACTTTGACAAGAAACGTCTTTGCTTACACATTTTGCCACGGAAAGGGCAAAATAAAGATGATTGGTTAACACAGGACATTAAGTTTCTTAATTAAAGGGCAGAATAACGTGCACTTGGTTGTTCTGTTGGTTGCTTAGCAAGTCTTGACTATTTCAAGTTCATGGAGTATAGTTGAAGTTTTCGCACAACGATATAACTGGCAATTTTTTCTGACCACTTTTTAGTCCTAATAATCTAACGATACTGAAGGCTATAAATGTACACTGCATAACCAATTACGATGGTTCACTAGTTAGATCCAGTCCCCTACCTGAGTGTGGAAAAAGGGCGTATGCAAACTCGTGTTGGCCCATGTCGGCTTGGTCGTCTGGGGCCTTTGGCGAGCGTAAACTAGAGATTGACGAAACGAGAGTAGACGAAATGTGTTGTAGTAGCAACAATAGTTTATTTTAAAACTAAACTTACGTTGAACAAAAGAAAATTTTAACCAAATTCTAAGTGACTATATCTAATTATACAAGTATAAATGTTGAAAGAAAGACTTCTTCGCCTCGTGCCACTCAAACGCTTCTCTCGTGCTCTCCCAACTTCCTGCGTGCATCCATAACTCGATAGACGCACGCCAAGCGTCTATCGAGATTTAGATGCACGCTCGCGCCATACAAAAAGCGCGCGAAAAATTGCCAGCTATGTTCTTAAAAGATTTTAACTACTAGAACTGTTGAAATCACACGACTAAGGGCTCAGTTGTTGTTCGTTAGGACTAGTTACCAAAATCGGGGCAACGGACAACGTACAACACGAATGTTTCCAGAATCGCCTTTTTCTTAAGTAAGATCTCGTAAGAGCTCACACGTTCGTCTTGTTTAATTATTTGAAGCTGGATATTCCTGCTACCTCCGCATTAAGCCTAACAATGTACCTTACTTACAGAGATATGAACATTTCACTGCCGTGGGTAGAGTATCCGTATTTGGAGTCCGTCATTAGAGAAACTCCCCAGCCGTGTTCCGAGACGTCAGCCCATTTGTGGCCACACACCTAGTGCAAATAGTTCTTCATTAAGCTGTAGATACTACTCCCGTAGGCTAGGATAAGAGTCAAGGCTGGGGTTAGGCTAAGGTTTAGGGGAGGGGTAGGTAGGTGGGTCCATGTCTAGAAACCTCCAATGATCCGACTGTTCGTAACCGAGATGCCACGCGGATCTTCAAAATGTTACAGGCTCCTTGGAGTTTCTTAACTTACTACCTAAATCACTAGACTTTTTAGTAAACAAAATATTCAGTTCTTCAACTGTTCAATATCTGTAGTATGAAGGGTGACCAACTGTACAGATTGTAGAGTTTCTAAAACTGTAAAAAACACTGTGACGCCATAGCGAAAATCTGCAAAATTTCAAGTTAAAGCCCTGGTCTAATGCAAGTTAGAAAGGGAATCTCTGTGGACTTGTAAACGGGTTTTCAACGGGCCTCAATCTCCACATGAGGAGAAAAGAGCAATGGATGTAAACAGTGGGGCTTACATTTTCGGCGGGGCGGGGGGAGGCGCTCGTAACGGGCATTAAAACATTTTGAATCGAGCTTATATTATCTAAGACATAAACCAACACAACACGATATGTAGCGCTGTTTATATACAACAGCCACAAAAGCACAACAACTTGTATATTGAGTAAGTTTAACCGGGGGAGGTCTTCAACGTGGGATTTTGGGGAACGGAAAACAAATGACCGTACTGACAAAGATGGCGTTTCTGTGTGGCTATCTGCTGAGATAGGCTCGCAAGGCATTGTGGTACATTGTAACCATATATGGCTTTCACCGTGCCTATTTGCTGAGTTAGGTTCGCAAGGTGTTGTGGTAAAATGTACAGCTGCCATCTCTTGTTGTGCGGCCACTTAGCACAGTACACTGAACTAGTTCCGCTGGAAGTGAACGAACAAACAGACACGATCAATCCACACACACACACCTCGTACTTGGCCCAGTCCCAGGATGTGTTGCAGTGAGTAGGTCTCTGCAGATGTCCACACTGGATCTCATATGTGGCGTTCATAGCGCGCACATCCACCGGAAACTCCACCTTGAGCAACTTCCTGTTTTCATGCCACTCCACCTGACAATAACCACCCAGTAGTCAACAAGCAAGTGTAATGTGTGAATAGGAGGTTGTCAATGCTTTACCTTATTACTTCAAGACACCAAGTTAGTATACAAAGTGGAAAGAAGCAAGCGCATGTGTCTGCGAGTGCGGTTTTGTATGCGTCTGAGCGTGCTGTTATGTGCGTACACGTCTGCATGTAACAAGTGTTCATGTATGTGTATGTCCATAAGTATAAAGTCATTAACACCGGTTTTTGTTTCTTTGTGGGTATTTTTTTGTGTCTGTGCAAATCTCTACAGCTATTTCAGTGTGTTCCAGTATACTGATGTATTCTCAGACCAAATGGTATTGTGGGCGCCCAGTTTACACTGTACTGGAAGGCTCCAAAGTTTAGCAAACCAAACAGCTATTTGTCGCTTTATCAAAATCAGTTCATAATCTCTCCGTAGCAACCACCTTGCAATGAGTGGAAACTTGGGATAAACCACTTTTCCTTTTTGTCTTGGCCTGCACAAATGTACGTATTTTATCAACTACCAAACCACCTTAAAGAGGCGAACTCTTTTACCTTTTTTAAGAAGCTCATCATGGAATTCTATGTATAAAATTATCAAATTATCTTTTGAACATTAAAGTAGTCTTCATACATCTAGAGAACATTGCAAATAGGATTAGTACAATTTTGTCAATACTTCTTCCGGGATCCCTCTTGGTACCGGCCACAAAGTTCATTGAGCTACCCTTGCGAATAAGTATAACTACAATTAACCCAAATACTACCGCTAACGTGCTGAAAAATTCCTTCTAAAGTGCGACAGTATCATCTGTTTAATACCTTGGTGTGAAACTTAATAAAAGGACAATCAGCTTCCAGGGAGATCACTTGTCGGATGAAACTCTGCTCACTGATCTTCAGAGAACTCTGTGGGATAAACACAACACAAAAATACAAGATAGTCCGACAAGATAGTCCAACAAGACAGTATTGCGGACAGCATTGTTCTATAAGAACTATTTCATACCTTCCAAAAATGGGTACACTGGCACTAAATTGCAAGGGAAGTACGGGGTCGCGAGGGCCTCCAGCTCTGGATTCAGGATAATTCTAGGTTTTAGTACTTTTTGTGGAAAGGCTACACGGTTTTTTGTTTTAAAAACCATTAACTTTTGGCCGAGGCTCCTTATTCTTACTGTTTTGAACAATCTAAGCCTCTGTTGTTCTTAAATTGTGTTTGCTTCCATCCTGCCAACTATCACCGTAAAGGTTCATTACTACCGTAAATATACTTCAGCATTGTCACAAGCGGCACACATTTTGATATCTTCTCCTCCACTCACTCGGTGTTTCTGACTGCATTTCGACCTGCAGTGAAACGCCACATGTAGTGACGTCATGTGTTGTTTATCAATAAAAACTTTTTAATTCTAGTTCTTAGTTTTGTTTTTATTAAAAAAGCGTGTGTTTAGATACAAATTACTCAGAGAATGAAGGAGCTTTCGCCAATACAAATCTTCATCTCAAGCTGAAACTTAAGAGAACCATACGGTTCAAAATTCTTCTCTGTGGCAGCGCCACTGCTTCGGAACAAGTTAACGATTAAGCCTAATCAATTTTTCTAGTGTAGGCAACAGCAAAAGTTAAACTTACCTTTAAAACTTTCAAGAAAAAGTCAGGTTCAGTTACTCCTAAAACATCAGCGCTTGATTTTAAAATTCAAATGTAAAAACGTTTCTCTAATTTCTGTTATAGTAAAGCGCTAAAACTTAAAGCGTTATACAATACTTATTGTTGTTATTTCTTTTTGAAAGAGTTTCTATTTTTTAAGCCTATGATGTTTATCTCTTTAAAATAGTTACAAACAGTTATAAATAGTTTTGAAGTTTCTTTAAGAAAAGTTGCTTATATTAATTATTACTACTACTGTATTAATAATAAATAAGTTTTATATAGCGCATATATCTAGCGTTCTATGCGCTTTACACGTATTACTGATATCTTTTTCACTCAAACCTTTTAGGAATCGTAGTTGTTATTGTTTATCAAGGCCTTTCGTGATAACATTCTTGATTGATAGACAGGGCCACCCTGTTGACATGTAGGGTTATTCTATTGCATCGTATTATAGGGAGTTCAAATCACAAAAGAAAAAACAAAGGAATACCAAGTTTGCGACAGGACGGTCCCTTGTTATCTAAATTTCTTATCCGTACGCTAAAGCTCATGCTTGAGTTGTACTTATGTTTGCGCTTATGATTAAGCTTATGACTACGTCTATGACTACCACTACCCTAACGACAATGACAGGGACTACAACAAAGATTATGATCATAACTACCACTATCAGCACCACCACGACCACGACCACGATAAAGCCCACAACACGACCACGACCACGGCTACGATTATCATTATGACTATGACCAGGATTATCTCACCAGTGTGAACGAGGCTTACCTCAACAGCGACAACTAGAGGGCCACTCTCGATGATCTTCAAAGTTCCATTAAAATCCTGCGGTTCGCTAATAGTTTTCCTAAATTGGAAAAAAGAATACAAAATTCAAAACATTTTTCTTGCCGACACACTTGTTATATTGGTTAGAACGCATTCGTTTAAATTCACATCAAAGACGTCATAAATGTCGTATCTGAAAAGTCAGTATTCTGCGATTAGAAAACTAATAGAGCTTACCAACAGGAAAATTATAGAATTACATCGTACATTCAAGACTGGTGCATGCAAGAACTTGGTGAGCAAGAATGAGATTATTCATTTGTGAGTAAAACGACCAGAAGAGCCGTGGTTTGCCAAAAATAGCGAATTGAAGTAAGCTGTTCAGTGTGGAAGCTCAAACTTTAGGCGAAGCAAGAGCTTTTGCGTACCTAAGGTTTCTTACAAAGCAAAGTTTCTTATGGTCACGGCTATATCCACTTAATATTGCTTATTGCTGCCTTTAATGGAAAACAAGCAATTAATAAACGCTAATGGGCGGATCCAGATTTGTGATTTACAACTGAGAACAGCATGTCCAGTACAAGAATACAAAGTAATTGGCAACTGAAGATCCAACTAGAGAAGTTCACTTGCCAAAGAAAAATCACAGTAAATTGGTGTTCCCAAAATCTGTTCATCCTAGCTGTTTAAATGATTACGTACTTAGTTAAGTTGTGCTTCTCATAGGGCTACCTTTTTTCCAGGTAATAAGGCATTACATCCCAAGCGTCCCAGAACAGGGGAATGTCGTCGAAGAGCGCAAACTCATTACCAAGCCGTCCTGGACTGATAGCGTTCCTGGTCAAACAAGAACCAGTTATTAAGTTCAGGTCAATGTAGATACAAAAGAAAACTATGACGAAAATAATGTTGTTGATGATTATGATGATTACGATGATGATGACTACGATGATCAATGTGATGACGATGACGATGCTGATGACAATGATAAAATAGTTATGGTAACAGGGTTCCCACCCTCAACTCAACATAAAATTCAAGAATTTTTCAAGGACTTTCTAGGGCCTTTTCTAGCAGATTGAAGAATTCTGCAGCAAGTAAAACTTTAAGTTCTTAAACTGTAAAAGAAAATCAAAAACCCCTTTATTAATTAGTTTTCTGGTGCAGCAACTAGCAACCCAAATCAAAGAGTGTCATGGTTTGTCGAGAACTTCGACTCATTTTCAAGGAATTTCCAATTCCAACTCTTTGTCTTCTTTCCAAGGATTCTAAGGATTATGAAAACCATAGGAATCCGGGATGACAACGATGGTTGTGACAAAAACAACTACAACAACAACAACAACAATGACAATATCGATAATAACAGCACACAGAATTTTCAGTAAACTGTTTTGTTCAAACAAAATTGTATCTTGTGACATCTCTTCAAATAGTCCTCTTTTTTCCAGATATTTCTCGTTACATGGCCGTCTCAAACTAACAAAATTTACAGAGAAACATGAAAGTGCAAAAAATGCATCTTTTTTTCGTTTTTCAATTTTCATTTTATTAAATTTCGAAAACAGTTATAGAGCTTGGCCCGATTGTTAGATGAGTAGATAACTCTATCCAGCGGATAAATCTCCTCTATCTAGTGGATAAAATTTGCACGTTGTCTAATCAAAATTCAGAGTGCATCAATTTTATCCGCTGGAAAGGGATTTATCCGCTAGTTAAAGTTATCCACTATACAAACTGCAAATGTCAACTCAATTAATTTGACAGCTATAAAGGGTGTTTTCAAACATTTTTAATACAAGACAAGAACTTCTCCTTACTTTTTGGATCCCTTGTGAATTAAAGTGGTAATTCTCCCGGCTGAATCCAATTCCAGCCTAAGCAAAGAGTTCTCAAGTACGGTACTGCTTCCTTCCTAGAAATAATTAGGAGTGATAGTATATATCAAACCAGCAAATACCACCTTACGCACGCTTGCTTGGCTTCTCGGGTTTATGTGCTTTTGCACCGCCAGGAAATAATGCAAGAATAGTCCATTTTCGAATTGCGCACCACCGCTCACAAACAAAACCTTCAAGTCGAGGCTAGATGCTCACTTTTCAAACATTTGTTGTATTTTTGAGCACTTGGCCTTGACTCGATGCTTTTGTTTGTCGGCAATGGAGCGTAATTCAGAAATGGGCTAGAGATATCTGTTTGGTCAAACCCAGGCAAGCGTTTCATCACCAGTTTTTTTCACCAACCAAAAATTACTGAAGATTTTTCAAAGTGTTCCGAAGGTTTACCTAAGAAATCAGACGAATTACAATGAGTTTCTATTCTACAATGACATTGTTATGATATTTGTCTCTTGTGCATGCTGATCATACTTGAGTTAAACATAAGTTGAAGTACCACGAGCAAGGTAAGGAACCAAAGACGAAAACTTCTTCGCAAGGGACTGGCGCTCACCGTTGATAACAAGACGTCTTGGTGTGCGACGTTATCTGCTTTCTTTAAGGTAGAAATTGCCATGCTTGGAACCTTCACTTGGACTGAAACGGAAAGGTCGGACTAGTTTAGTTGATAGACATCAATATGTTTTTTTTTTGTCAGCATGGCAGTTAATAATACGAAACAGCCAGTTTAGGGAGCTTAGAAAAGTATTTAGTTTCTTTGGAAACAAAACACATCTCATATAATGCAATCATTAAAGATACTCTGTTCAGATACTTGATGAGAATTCAGTGGATTCGAGGAATCTTTGAATTTTCAGTTAGCGGTCTATATTCTTCTAATTAGCACCAACGACCAAAGACATGACTGGAGCAAAAGTGCTTCTTTTCATAGTTGTTGAGCAATTACTTTACGTATGTAAATGGGTTGAACAGGCAGGGTTTTCGCTGCATGTGCAGTGCAGGACAGGTAATGCTGATATAAAATAGGGGACAAGGTCACGAATACCGAATACTTTTTACGTTATAGCCACAAATGGTTTCAAATCGGTCCGTTCTTGCTGACAAAACGACCAATTGGATACCAAGTCAACGGACAGAGGGTTTGGAAAAAGTTTTCACTGAAGCACTTTCCAAGGCTGGGATGGTAAATCAATGGATTGGTAACCAAAAATGCAGAACCGACGGAGCCATATACGCTCGCTAGTAATGATCTACCACAACACTGCGAATCACTCTCCCTTGAAAACCCCTTTATCATCCATCGAAAACTCACCCAGCACATCGCCACTTGCCAGAATCTGACTCCTGAGCGGGCTTTGTTCTTGCTTTGAGAGGGTATCCCAAAGCACTTTGGGTACTACCACTATCTCCACCCGTTCCCAGCATAACGTGTTCACCACAACAGGCCTGGAGATCTTCTTAGTAGTTGGACTCAGCTGTGTAAAAGATATTAAAGATATTTAGCCGAAAAAGAACAAAAAACTTTCGCTCTTCTGCAGCCTATACTACGTACATCAAGAACAATTTACAGTTTTCTTAACTTCCATTTGTACGGTCTAGACGGTCCGACTAGTCAGTTTTAAAATGAAACACACGAGTTCTCAGAACTGGTTCTGTCCAGAATGGCCCCGCACATGGATCAGAGCCGCTCAGTTCTCCCGCTCCGGTCGGTCAAAGCGCGGGAATCTGGAGAGTTGTGGCGGGAAAATGCACGCGCAAGCCTTGGACCTTTCCATTTAAACTGGTCAGAACCAGTTCTTTTCGGACGGCCAGAAAGGACAAATGGAAGGCAACCGAAAAACTTAAGTCCTTGTTTTTTAATATACGCTGATCCCAGCCGTTGTTTAGTTGAAGTAGTGTTTATTGCAAGTTGTTTACTAGTACTTACTGTGCCAATGTCGAAAGGAGTTTTTGGTTTTCAAAAAATGAAGGCATTATACACTAGAATGTCAGTTTCTGTAATTTTAACTACATTAAAAAGGCTAAAATGACTTTTCGTTTACCTTCATTGGTGTTTCTAAAGCAAGCTAGTATTATGAGAACCATATTTCTTTTCGGTCTGGGTGGGCACCAATGAAGGGAATAGCCTTTTCTGAAATAGCTGTACAAATACAATTATTAGATACCAAACACAAGATACTGAGTTTTTGGTAATCTGATTGGCTCTCTGCTGACGGTATTGATTTTACATCATGTTGTTTTTGCGAAAAAGGAGTTTGACAATTTTCTCATGGTAATTCAATGTGGTTGACAACTTGAATCGGTAGAAAACCATATTCGACATATATTATCCAGTGTTTTGTATTTAACAAAAAAGTCATTCCACTCACGCTTGTTGGATATTAAAGAGCTTACCATAATCGATTTGTTGCTCCGCATGTCGTTCACTATGTGAAAGCCATGTTTAAAGCGCCTTGGTGGAAAAATTGTCAAGTATTAAAGGTGACATTACAACTACTTACATTTGAGATTAACTTGTGGAAGCCATCTTGAAAAAGACGCTTGGCACTTGAATGGATATCTAAAAAAGTAAAATCTGACTCTTTTACAAACCGCGATCATATAAAAAAAACAGACCAACATAAATATGTCTTAGTACTCAATATCCAACCCTCGAATCCTGCTCATAAATTGTCAAAGCGCAATCATGCATTGCTAAGAAACCTCGTGCCGTGGTGTCGCACTGAGAAGGCAGGCCACTTACTTACACTCACCTTTGTAGTCACTTAATGCGTCTTGCACAGCCTGAAAGAAAATTCACAGCAGTAAAACTACGTCGAGCTGGCTTACCCACCCCAACAGAACATTCTAAACAAACGCAGTACTTTCGATCTGGTAAATGTAACGAAGGTTGTACTCTAAAATATGTATAACTAATGTCTGCTGCCACATTACACAAGACAGATCAAGTTTGTAAATTATTTAAAATAATCTGAATTGTTAGCTTAATGTAATTTCCATTTATTATCATTTCCCTTTTTCCATGAAAATGGACATTCTATTTAGTTCAATTTTTAATTTGAAGGGCCACAGGGAGAACATTTTTAAGGTAGTTTGTGTATCCTTTAAATTAAATTGCACGAATTGCAATTGTCTTGTGTTGCGTTGCGATGTATTGCGTTATCTTGTATTGTAATGTAATTGTATTGTGTTGTATCGTACTGTATTGCAGTTACTGTACTGTACTGTACTGTACTGTCATGTCATGTACTGTATTGTGTTGTGTTGTGCTGCGTTGCCATTTATTGCGTTATGCTGTATTGTAATGTAATTGTATTGTGTTGTATCGTACTGTATTGTAGTTACTGTACTGTACTGTCATGTCATGTACTGTATTGTGTTGTGTT
>JAOBRG010399955.1:0-10121 GCA_027574985.1 Umimayanthus nakama | reverse complement strand
TCTAACCTGGAGACCGGGAGATTTGATGAAAAACTTGGAGACTCCCGGTAAAACCGGGAGAGTTGACAGGTATGAATCACGCAACATGCTTATTCGCTAAAACTACAACATTGTTAAATAAAACTGTCCCGTAATGTCTAGTATAGCTGCCCCCTTCTCCGGAGAAAGTAACAATAAAGAATCTTCATTTTTATGGTTTGCGTATAGTATTACTATACCTTTTCTCTTAGTAGTTTCCTGAATTTAACTTGCACAAAAATTGCTATTAAACTCGCATTTTCGGAAGTCGTCGCAAATCTCGTGGTTTTAATTGAGTGTGTCTGACGCCTTGACACACTCAAAGCCGACCGCAGCATTCAGAAAACCTGTGCCTCACATTTTTGACGGAGTTCTCACTCCGTATCTGTGCACCGAACTTGCAAACGAAAACGTTGACAACCAGACAACAGCATTGAGGGCCAATTTTTGAAAGAAATTTGGCGCCAAAACAACAACGATATCGCGGGCTCGCGTTAAGAACACAGCTGCTTACCTGGCAGGGAAGTGTAACTGCAGCTACGGCTACCGGGTGACCCTGAAGCAAGATAAAACAAGTAAGTCAAAGCTTTTAAAAACTTAATTGAAACTAAACTAATAGAAAGTATTTTGAACTGAGCATAAGTTTTATTGAGTTTTACATTTATGAGTCCAATGAAAAATGATGACATTACTTCTTGTAACGCCCGCGCCCATCGCGCCCCATCCGGTTATTCATTATTTTTGAAAGAAAAAAATTGGTCGTCACAACTCAAAATACCAGTCTTTCCAAAAAACTCCTTTTTTCCTTGGCATCATTTACAGGGGAACTAATTTTCGGGGAAGGAGGGGCTTCCATGATTGAAAATGACCCTACTTTTTAAATAAACAAAACGTAGTGAAAATGATAAAAAAGAACCTCAGCATCTTTCCGAAAGTTTTTGACGAGAAATATGATATCAGTTTTCTTTGGCCTTACGGGATGATCTGCGTCAACAAATATTATTTTTACTTTTAAAAAGTCAATGTGCTTCGGTAGACTAATCTTAAATACTTAAATAAAGTTTCCCTAATTTAGCTGCGCTAATGTCTAGGGTGGGGTCAGAAAATTAAGGTCGCTTGAGATGGCACGGCGCTTTGATGGTGTTAATACAAAGCGCAGAGGCGGACTTGAATTGGTCCAGGCTTTTGGCGGAGGCTACAGAAGCAGGTAGTGAGTTCCATATCCTTACTGATCGGGGGAAGAAAGAGTAGGTGAAGGCAAGTACATTTATACACTGTAGCTGCTTGTATTTGTGAGGATTGCTTCTTGTAGGACGGGGATTTTCTTTGGTATCGGAAGGGAAAGAGATATTGGTTAGGTTCGAGTTAGGTTGTGACGGATTTTGTAGAACATTAGAGCTTGTGCTAAGAGGTGTCGGTTTTCAAGAGAGGTCCAGTTGAGCGAAGAAACGATACTGGACGAGCTGCTATATGGATAAGCTGTGTAATTAAGTGGCCACTAAGACGCATGGTTCGGGTAGTTGCTCAATTAAAGTTCAAGGAAATGAATCTGTTCAGTTATGAAACAAGCAAGAGGACTTGTATCAAGTTCAGAGGGTTTGGGTGTATTGCTAAATACATATGAAAATAGCATAGCTAGCGCTCACGATCTTTGGAGACACCTCTTTTACTACATGTGAAGTACTGTGAGATATCCTAACCCTGACTGTCCAACCTCCAGAGGGCTTGAAATCGGGATAAAATTTTCTGAGAAACTATCTTAAGCGCCAAAAGCGCTTTTCGCTTTGTCGTTTCTCGTGTTCTAAAACAAAAATTTCTGTCAAAAATCTTCGGCATTTTGATCGCACTTTGAATGTTACTATACACGGCTACAACCCTTTTGGCATAAAACTACCTGATTTTATTTTATATTTCTTTCATTTATACAGTTTTGTGGGACACCAGAGTTAAGTATTCTGTATTTCTTTTTCTTTTATGAGAATGTAACAAAAATATCAGAACACGAGTTGAAATCGGAATTTTTCCTATCCCGATTGCAAATTGGTCGAGATTCTGGATTTTCAGGCAAAATCTGGATAATCCCGACGAAATCGGGTTGGTTGGGCAGTCGAGTTGCACTGCGTGACTTCTTTCTCTGGGACTGCGTGACATCTTAATGCTTGCTACTGAATGACATCTTACTCCCGTCACTGCAAGAAACTTAACGTGACGTGGGTCACTTCAGTCACCCTAGTCTACTCACTGTGTTATGCTGCGTGACATCCTACCTACTGCTTGTTTCTGCATGTCTTTTTGCTTGCTGTGTATTACTGCGTGACATCTTACCTACTGTCTATTAATGCAAGACATCTTACAGCATGTTACTGCGACTGCGAGACATTTTGCTTGCAGTGTGTTATTGCGTGACATCTTACTTACTGGTTGTTACTACGCGGCATCTTAATATAATATGTATGGAGTACTTTGCGAGACACCTTACCAATATAATAACCGTATAATTCAACTCTAAGCGCTACATCTCCACTGTACGACTTGGGGTGAAAGCGCACGGCACTGGTATAAACAGGTGAGGTCAGCTCGTTCCGAACGAGAGTGTCGCCATCTCTATTGCCGTTGAATAGCACGCGATCTGCTTCCACCTGCATATTAAAAAGGAAGACAGCTATAATATATTGAGAGGACAAGATCTATCGCTTGTCTTGCAAAACGCTTACTTTGCATATACCTTTACGTAGAGCTCTGAAAACGAACAGAAGTGTTGGGCAATTTAGCTCATATTTCAAAGTCCATCGAAAAGTCCAGTACTGCCAGAAGGTGTTAATGTATATCCTTTTAGAGCCTTTACAACTTCGTAGAACCCAGATTCAACAGATTGTTGGTCGATACTCCGTTAAAGCAAAGCACGTGCCATGCATATTGAGTCAAAATTATAACTGAGTTATTAACCAAAACAACAAAAATGATACCCCAACGAACTTATAGTTGCGAGTGTCGCCGTTTTAGCACCGCTTTACGGCTACCTAGGAAACCTGTTGTGTGGCTGAAGAGTTAACGTTGCCAGGGACAAGACTGATTTAAAAAAGAAAGGGAAGAAGTTTACAAGAACCATTTCACTAAAGCCTTTTCCTCTAAAAACGTTAAAGAATTAAAATTGGTCTTTCTAAAGAACTGATAATGATAATGATAATAGTGCAGCTAATTATCTCGCTTCCTGATATATTAACCCTATATGGTTATTACAGGAAGCCAGTACCATACTCATATGTTACTTTCCTTATCTAACCTATTACTTGTAAACTTAATTTATAAGGGTAAATAAAGAGTTGTATCATCATCATTGCAGCTTTTTGATGCTGGATTACGAGACGCAGCTCAGGAGGTCGAACCGAAAGCACATACAGGCGCCTCTGGCAGCCGCTATGCGGTCCATGTCTGACTTCGGAGCACAGCTTACAGCGAGTTGGAATGAGCTGTATTTAAGTGACAGTCCACCACTCCAGCATTAGCCTACTCCTATCGATAAGTGTGTGGGTTCTTTTAAGTTCCCCAATAGAATGTCCGTTATCGTATGATTTTGATCTAACGAAGGGCGAACGCTTCAAACGGCACAAACCACCAATCAAGAACTTTGGTTAGCTTTATAGAGCTAACTGCTTGTTGTGACGTCTCAGAGGTTTTGTTTGGAGAAGTAATTACTTGCTTGGGTCTACCAAGTCGTGTTCTCCGGTTAGCTGGTATAGTAAAACTTGATAATTACAATAATGTTAATAATAATAATGATAATAACAATAATAGTAATAATAATAATAATAAATAATAATAGTAATAATAATAGCAACAACAACATGAAAATAATAAAATAATATTAAATAACAATGGCAGGCTTTGCCGTATGCTTGGTGCAGAGGCTTGGTAGTTCAGTGTTTCAAATCAGTGACTGAAAAAGCGTAAGCATATACTTTAATTTCCCTTTTCACTTACATGTACATTTCGTACAAAGGGTTATATTTTGTACGTTATTTTAAAATATTTGTACCTGTAAGGAAATATGAACTAGCTTACATGAAGTGCAGTGGATTCTGGTGTTCTGGCAGTTACATGTAGGTGTCAAGAAAGGAAGGAAAAACGTTATTAAAAACGTGCGGTGTAAGGGTGGTCATTTATATACTCAGATGTCATGCTCTACCGTGTAATTTCTCCAGTGCCTGCTGGCAAGGTAAGCGTCTTGATAACTCAGGTAGAAAGAGCTTGTGAACACGTTCGTTCCGTGTCTCCCTTGGGTACCAACACCGGTCACAACCAGCGCCGTCGATAGCGTCACCTGAACATGTAGAATCGGATCAGTATCCCGTTTTTTGTACAGTTAGTGTTTTTGAAGAAGAATGATGTCCAAAGATGACTCACATATTAACGTGACCCATGAATCATGATTGCGCGTCTGACAGGATACCTTTTGATTGTTATCACATATCGCTAGAATATGCACAAATGGGGAGCTCTGTCTACGTTCGAGCTTCATTTGTACTTTCAACTAAGCAAAACCACGTTGTGCCTAACTGGTTTCCATGGCAACAATACTTAACGTCACAATTTTGTTCAAAATTTCACTTTTGTTCCTCGAATTGACGAGAAAACAGCATTTAATGGTTAAAATTCACAAAATAGTTAGAATCCATCATGAAGTTGTTAATATTTAGCAAGTTTCTAGCGAAAATTTAAGATTTTGCAGTCAACACACAAGTTGCGTGACTTTTTAAAATGACGTCATCACTTGTGAAAAAGATGTGTTAACAAGCAAGAGACAGTTGTACCAAAGCTTCTGACAATAGGTCAAGCAGCAAAATTGAGAGCCACAAAAATCGAGGATGTGGTCGATTTGACCCCCTGCCCCCTTCAAGGCTTCTAGGGTTAACACTATCTCATGTAACTCTCAGCCCATGAATTTTTTTAGAAAGCGATGGTATGGAGCCATAAATGGAAGGAATCTTAGTAGAGAGACGGACAGGTTTATTAGAGCTATTCTGAAATATATATTCAACATTGCACAAGTCAAAAAAGTATTGTTAACCTAAAGGTGAGCAAACTTTTATTGTAAAACACGTTTTGGAAGCTCTTTCTCGTGAAAAGCCGATACCCTCGGTTTTGCTTCGAACCTGTATGAGTTCTCCAAAATATGCTAACGTTTATCAACTGTCCATGAACTGTAAAATGTACTCAAAATATAAAACCGACTCGCAAAAGCTTTCTGTAGTACCTGCAGCCATTCACTGGAGGTTGTGACTGGTGTCCAGGCCCCGCCCTGTCCGTTGTAGTTGAGCCGGCCGTATCTGGCGTAGTAGTAGCGCCAGTGGTCCCAGTAACGATACCTCTTCTCTGACGAGGCGCTAAGAGTGTGATGTCCACTGGCGATGCCCAGTGCTGAGATATCATCCGCTAAAATGATCAACAGCAGAGTTTGTCAATAATGAAGGATGAACCACTGACCATGTTTTACTGGAGTAAACGTTTTGTTATAGTAAACGAGTAGTAAACAAAACTTGTCGTGTGCTCGGTGTTTTGGGGTTTACTATGGTAAACTTTGCTGTAGTTAGTTGCGTTGGCAATAGCGGAAACATAAAAGGGAAAGCTTACCGTAGTAAATTGTCTTTATGATTTTAAAAGCATGGTTTATAAATGGTTTATCAAAGGTTTATCAAAAATTTGTTTGCTTTAATGTCAAACTATAATGTATTTGAGATGTTTCGACCTGTGAAACAGTAGAATACAGACTTTCGAATGTGTCGGTCTTCTCATTCTGCATGATTTAGACCTGAGATCGAACGAGAGACTCTCTTTTAACTTCTGTTTTCCCGTACTGTACTGTATTAAATGGGTGACCAGCAACTCGTGTGCATTTAACCACAGTCAAGTGCTCAGTGGATCCTCTACCACCAACAATAATACCGATAACTCCATAAAAGCCATATGCAGCTTTTTCATTTCCGGCTCGTTCATTGTCCATTCATGGGTTGTACACTTGTGCACACTTAGCTTGTTAAAAGAGGTAATGAGTATGGCTGATACACAAGAACACTTTGTTTAATGTTGAAGCTCGTTGTTATAACTTACTGTTCAGAAAACAGAAGTAGACATAGTTCGGTTGGTTAGCGCGCAGCCTTCGAAGGTAGAGGTCCCCAGCTCGATCCTCGTTAACTCCAACGTCTGCTTCGACTTTACTGAAATACCCGTAAAACGGAGCACTGACAGTGACATAGGAAGGCGTTAGGGGGGGGGGGGTTGGGGGTAGGATGCGCACCAAGGGCCACAACTTTTTCAGTTAATTGCTCTCACGTGATATCCGCGTTAGAGAAAGTTGCTTACCTTTATTTCGGTATTCCAGTAAACACTGTTTTAGTCAAGTGTTTGAATTTTTAACTGTTTGACTGTTTACTTATTTAGTTTTACTAAACTGATGCAAATGAATAAATGAATGAACAAACGAATGAATGGTACTAAAATAGATATCAGCTTTCTATCCGAATGAAGCAGATTGACTGTTTCGCACCCCTTGAACATTTGTTTCATACCCCCCTGAACGTGGGTAATTTGATTCATACGACTCCCTCTAGATTAAAGAAAAGTGTGAATTCAGTTTTGATCGGATGATGATAAAGTTATACTCGACGGTAGCCATTTTCAGAGCTGTAAGTTAATTATCCTCCGCAGTTTCTTAAAAAAGCGAAGCCAAGTTTCAGACTCACACCGCTCGAAAACCCGGGCCGAAAACCCCAATCTTTAGCGCCGCACATTTAAAACAAACTGCAAATTATACACGGCAACTCGCTGCGCTCTTCTATAAAATTTTGTTCATATTGCCACAACTTGAAAATAAATTAATTGCTCTGCGCCCCCGTGTTACCCTTTGTCCTTGGTGTTCATTGTCTGTCAACAGTTTTCATTTTTAGACCATATTTTAAAACACACATCACAGCTTTAACCTTATCATCTCAGTACGTCAAAGAATGTTACATACACAAAAGCATTCAAGAAACAAAGGGATTTTCAAAAGTAAACCAATATTTGGATATCGGTTTCACAACTTTGTCAATCGGCATTCCTATGGGACCGTTTTTTAAACAAGTAAAATGTTATTTATAACTGTTTCAAAACTTGGTCTTGAAGATCTAAATTGAATTTTTTTAAACAAGCTTTTCACGTTAATATTGTTAGTCTTTGGGAAAAGTAAACACAAAGCTCGGGATTTCAGGAATGTTTTGTATAAACTGCCGATAGACGACATGCTTACAGTCACGACTTGAATTTTTGCAGCTTTTGCACTCCCAGTAACTATTTAATTTTACATTCCGCAGCGTTGTTTAAAGCATCAGAAACAATAGTTAGCTTTTAATGAAATGTTTTTGTCTATCAAACTTTTCTTGCACTCTAACTGAGAGGGAAATGACTACAAGTATAAATTCTTCAAGTTCTTTTCGGAGTGCGTGCCGGAGCACGCGTGATCTCGCTCGCTGATAAGCTGAAACCGAAGACAGCTGTGTATTACTTTTACAGGTGAAAAAAGAAAGTTGTTTTACCGAGGGTCAAGGAGCCCTAAGGAGTGGGGGAAGAAAGCGATTGAAGAGGGAGGCATTCGAGTGTGTACGTAGTCGCTTTTGACTTGTACAGTTGAAGAAAACAGCAATATCGTTTCTCAAAAAAAAAAATACATGCATTCTGACAATTAATACAAATGTTTGGTTTCGGCAGAACCCGTATCTTCCGTGTACTTGGGAGGGTACTTAATAAAAAAAAAAGGAAAACCGCTTGATTGCAGAATTTAGAGCTGGAAACAAGATTAAAACTATAAAATTTAATGCGAAAACAGCAAATATAATCAACACAGTTACGTTCATACAGTTCGTGACTGATTATTGCACACAGTAGTTTTACTGCAGGGGTCGCGCAAAAAAGCTCAACACGACATTACCATGTCGTGTTATCCATCTACTGTTGCACAAAAAAGCCGGAAACCAATAATTTCAACTAAACCAGTACTAAAGTTAAATCAAGATTTCTCGTTTAGCTATTATTCGAACTCAAAGATGTAAATTAGTTTATTGCTTGCAGCTGGTTCGTGTATGGCTTAAAAGCTTCAAATACTTCAATCTTTTGTGCCAAGCAGACAATGCAACTACCCACATGAAACTCGCTCGCACACTGTAATTGATCTCAGTATTATATAAATCAGTTGATCGACCTTTGTGGCGAAATATGCGAGCTACTTCCAGTCCGAACAAGATATCCGTGATTCAGGTTAATAAACGGGAACGTGGCGGCAGGAGGGGGAGGTACAGGGGACAACTTGTAAAGTTAAGTTATTCAGTCGCCAACACAAGTAAACTACACGCTACAATCAACACTGGATATTAAGAAAAGTGTAATAAATTGAAAAAAGAAGTTGTCCATTACCTGTTCGTCCACCGAAAGTGACCGTTGGCCAACTAAAAGCTGTTGTTCTACCAGAGGAGCGAACAGAGACTCGTCCCCCACCCCCTCCTGGACCGCCTTGACCACCTCCAGCACCACCGTGAACTTCGATTCTTCCATTCCCGTCAATTTCGCGGCAATCAACGGCAACACCTCCACCGCTCCCACCCCCTGCTCGGCTGCTGATGTGTCCTGGCTGGCCGTTAGCGCGAATCACTCCTTCATGGACAAGTTTCCGGGTTTGAATACGGAGAAACGCGCCCCCTTGCCCTCCTCCGATTCCACTGCCGGGACTTCCAGCTTGTGAAACGTTGAACACATCACCATAGGCCGGGCTCTGGTCAGAAGACAGCGGGCAGTTGGCCGGAGCTCCTCCACGCCCACCAAAGCTTCCGCCATTTGTACCACTACAAACAGCGCCACTGCTTGTGCTAGCAGTGGGAGAAGTCGGGTTGCTTAAAAACCCAACGTGAATCACTGCGTTTGCAGCTATCTCCAATGTTCCGTTCACCTCGAACACGTGCACGCTATTTGAAGAGGTTGTTTCAAGGAATATTTCCTCGTGTATCGACAAAAAAGCAAAGCGATGCCAACCCGGCGGAAACTTGCACTTCTCTGTGATAATAACTCGCTGAGACGTCGGGCATAGTTTGGACGGTTTCCCAACACACATATTTGTGCGAAGGGCGAACAGCAGAAAAAAGCATGAAAAAACACTTCTTCTAGTTCGCCTCCAAGTCATCATTTCTCGCAGTTTTCTAAAATTTTTTATCAATTTTACATGGCTACTCGACAAGTATAGCGCATCATTTGCAAACTAAAACTGTCACGATGTAAACATCTTAAAAGTGTTTAAGCACAGTCTGTCCCACAGCAATGTCATCCGTAAGCAGGTCACCACTTATCAGTTGTTTGTATTGTGTTGTCTTTGGGACGCGTACGGGCAGGCAAAAATACGTAGACATTTTGTAATGTGAAAAATTCTTTAAATGCGGAAACTTGCACTTCTCTCAACAAGTGCTGACAAAGTCGTGTGTAGTATTTGATTAAGAACCGAAAAAATCCGTTCTCAGAGGAGTAGGTTTTGCATATCAGATGCGTAGCCATGACATCGATAAAATATTCGCGATGAAACAGCTCAAATATTTCAGAAGATTGAAAAGCGTGTTCACTTGATCTCAAACTGCTAGAGTCGATTTAAAAATTTGGCTTGGGAGAGAGTTGATCATTATTTAGCGAGGTTTTCAGCTATTTTAATCGTTTTTCACTACCCCACCCCCCCCTTGGGACCACATCGTTCTTGCTTCATTTATGCGTTTCCTCATGCAAAGTGTTGTTGATTGAAATATCAAGAAACTCGAAGATTCGACTGGGGACTGGACCAACTTTTGTTTGTGGACTCTTGTTCTGTTATGGTATCAAAGAACAAAGGAAAAAATAAAAAAACTCTTATCTTTTAAGTTTTCAGAAACCATAAACACTTAGCAGTTAGCACTTCTACTTTGCAAGACGTCATAGTGCACGGTTCAAAAGTAGGTATACTCTTGGATTTTACAAAATCGACTTCAGCAGGGCAAACCGCAAGGGTTAAAATTGTTTTCATCTCCTGGCAATGCAGAGAAAGAGAGAGAGGGGGGGGG
>JAOBRG010399944.1:0-10121 GCA_027574985.1 Umimayanthus nakama | reverse complement strand
TCCTCCTCTCCCTTCCCTTCCCCCTCCCCCTTCTTTTGTCCTCGGACCGCCAAAACGAGATCTGGGGACGAGATCAGTATCTCATGTATCAAGTAGCTGTAACCAACAAGCCCTACGGTTTCTTTACAGCTGCCTCACCACTGTTTAACTTAACATGCAACAAACTCTTGTAAAAACAATAGCATAAGTGGCAAACAAAACTGTTTTGTATTGCATTGTATTGTATTATATTCTATCCTGTCTAATCTCATTTTATCCCACTGGTCACATGGTTGCTTATACAAATGTACCTTTATCAGCAACGTTCCACTGTTTGCCACTAGTAGTCGATGTTGTAAAGACACGAAATCCACCGCCTTTCAAATGTTCAATCTCCACAAAATCTGACAAAGCCCGCAAGAATTCACCAAGTGACTTAAAACCATGTCTTCCATAGTCCAACTCTTGACCAAATCGACGCTCATATGTACTGCAAAACATTGTACTCAGCACTCCCCCTGGGTGAGCACTAAGCAGCTGCTTGACGCAAGTCCTCAGATAGTACGGGACAGTAGGTTTTGGAACATGTCTCTGAATGGCCACCGTTGTTCTTCTGGATTTTGGTTTCTTTGATTTTTGCCTTGCTACAAGGCTGGCAATATGTCGTGTTTTTTCATCTGCAATACCTACAGTAGAAGAAAACATCAAAAAAGAGAAAGAGGTTTCAAGCAGAAACTGCATTTTACTTATCACAGAGAGCAGAGCTTACTTGTACACATTCAAGTTTGACTCAAACCCCAAGTATGTGACTTTGTTTGAATGTTTTATACAATGGAAAAGGAGTATAACATGTACAAAGGAATCTTTAGCTACATGTACAGTAGATCTGTGCTGTGGAATAGCCTACTGTACATTCCAATTTAAAGCAGGCAATATCATTAAATCAATTCAAATCCAAAATAAGCTGCCACAGATTCCGGGGGTGAAATATTTCTCTTGTGGCATCCTTGTGAAGCGGTAGGAATCGGCTTCATTGTGTGGTGAATCAAAAGCATAAAAGCTGTACTGAATTTTTATTCTATTATTTCCAATATTTTCAGTTTTGGTTTAGCGTTTCAAACTTATAACTTTATTTAAACATTAGATTCTACATGCTTCCCATCCAGAGATAGTTTCGAGCCATGCAGTGGGAACAAGAGATATTAAATGATATTTGGACACTGAGCTGCAGAAAGATCAGTAGAAGCGCATAGCACTGGAAAGTGGACTACAATTTAAGTCTTCTTTAAAAAATGCCAAGATGCAGCTGTTTTGCTTAATAAAATGTATCATGTATGCTTGAAATCTTTCATTGATTGCATGTGAACATTTTTATTAAAATACTAGAATTTGGATATACTTACAAGTTTTTTTGAAAAATAATAGATACATAAAACATGAAAAATCTCAGTACTTGCTTGCTGTAAATTACAATTTATTGATTAAATTGCCTTACTGCTTTGTAAAAAACTGCCTTTGATATTTTAACTCATCAGTGTTCTGGACACATTTCAGTTCCCCCCTTTTCGATGTAGAAAGTTTTCAGGTCCCCCCCTCAAATCACCCTCCCCCACCCCCCTCTTTGTAATTTGTGAACGCTCCCTAAATTAGCTATTACAAATTACAGCAAATGTATGAGAACTCGTAAATTACATTCAACGTATCCAACATTGGGAGAAAATTTTTTCATATTAATTTTACTCTTCATAATAACTGGGGAGGTGCAGTTGGTTGGAGGAGCTACCCCCCCCCCCCCCAAGTCCACCTGCTTTGCCGTGCCTGATGGCTGGGTACTCACATTTCAACACCAGCACTCCTCTCTCATGTGTCGGCCTGCAAACGTCTGGCAAGTCTTTTATCAGCTCCAAAGCGTTGTTGTAACCCAGTTCTCGGTAAGGTAGTGGTTTTCCAATCATACTTTGATGGTCGCTTTGTATTTCTGCCACAGTAAGTCCAGACGGTGCCGAAATGAGAAGAGCTCGAATGTTTTTCATCACTTGCTGGCGAAGTTTCTCGTGCTCTTCGTTCGATTTCCGACATTTTGCCGCAGACATTGTGACCAAACTTCAAAACCAGCACTCAGCAAGTCAAAAAATTCGCCTTATTTCTTGCTATGCATAGCTGCCGTGTTAACGTTGATCGGAATATTTGTAAGCAAGAACGAGAAAATGTTGAAGACGGCAGTTTAGACTCTATCTGCCCTGCAGTTCAAACTCAATTTCTCACGTGTCCTCCATATTTTTTCGCGGGTCTGTTTGTTATGAAACTTTGCACATGCGCAAAGTCCGCTGACAAGTAGCGCATTCTGTTTTTGGCATATAACTTAAATGAACAATGTAAAGAATTTCGATGGTCTTCGATCATACAGGCACGTATCAAACTAATTTTCAATACTCTTTATTTAAGTTAGGTTAAATAACCAATAGTTGGGAAATGCACGAAGACGTTAGGTCGTTATATATCTGCCGCCCTCTCCAGCTTGACGGTTAGCATTCTTTTTTCCAAATTTTTACCGGTCGGGCGGGCGGTTTTTATTCTTTTTAAACTTTTTTTTGTCGTCGGAAACAACTGTTGAATTGATTGATTTTCAAAGCTTCAAAATGACGTTGCACTAGAGGAGGATCAATGATGCCCGTTTATTTGACGAAAAATGTGCCCCTTCTGCCTTTCACAAATATGGACTTCGGCATCAGCAGAAATAAACTGCCAGTGTTCGACATTGTCAGTAACGTTTTAAAGGAAATGTACGGAAATAAAAAATAAGAAACTTTTATTGGTCGGAAGACTTTTCAATAGTCGGGCGGGGATGCTAACAACTCATTATCTTTCTTTAGCCTAGTTTGCTGTCAGTTTAGGACAAGTTGTTGATTTGCTTAAAGTAATATCACCAAAAATCACATAGCCGTAAGACTGCACTGGTCAGCAAATAAAGTAGGAGTACAGTGAGATTGAGAACTGAAGGACTACCCAGACATCAAAAACTTTTGTTTGTTTTCAGAAATACCATTACCTTGGGAAAGCTCTCGTGTAACTTAAGAAAGCGTTCCTAATTTATGGGTAGTATTTTAAAATTTTAACGGAGTGTTTTTGGTTAGCCCCCACTATTTTACAAGAAATTGTTTGGAGATCCCGAAAAATCCCATGAAAAACACGTCACGAACACAGTCTCTGCACCTGCATAGCTAGACTAAGTCAGATCAACAGAGCGAAATACATCTTTGACACTCAAACCCTTCTGAAAATAATCAACGCCTTGGTTTTCGGCAAATTGATACTATTGTTCCGCCGTCTGGTCAAACACGTCGAACAAGAACATTCTAAAGCTCCAAAGCGTGCAAAATTTTGGGCCGAGAATTGTATCTGGTGCCAGATAATATGGCCACGTTACACCTGTTCTCAACGAACTAAACTGACTGCCTGTCAGCAGTATGCTCTCGCTCAGAGATGCCATCTTAGTTTTTAAGTGTGCGAGTGGGTTAGCCCCAAGTTAACTATCAGATAAATTTGTAACACGTTCAAGTATCCATTCTAGTAACACTCGAAACAAATTGAAAACAAGCTATCAGTCTTATCCCTCGATGTAAGGCCTAGTTTAGACATCGTGCTTTTACCGCACCGAACTCAATTAAGCGCGGCGAAAGCACGCTGAAAGCGCGATTTCTAAATTGGCACACCGATTAAGCTCTGTGCCAGAACTTGGCGTAGCCTGCAGGCAGGCTCACTTTTTAGAGGATCGGGAGAAAGAAACGCGGAGGAAAAAAAATGGACGAGATGGAAGCGGGAAGGAGGGACTGGGGAGAGGGGAAAAGGAAGTCGCTTTAAGTAATCAAAACGTGATCCCCGACTTTCGTTCAGATACCCAGCTGGGAGGAGTGTGCGGCTACACACCGAGGGAATATTTGTGACCCCCCTAAATTGAGTGGTTTTAGGGGCAAGCTCCTCCAGAGGAAACAGAAAGTTTTTAGACTTTGTCCCTTGAAATACTGGAGGGGGTACTTCCCTATAGTTTAGGTTGGGATGTGCCGCTTGGTTTGTAAAAGTCCTGCACTTTAGAATAAACTTTGCAAATTTTGTGACCCTATACCAGAGTACCCATTCAATTTTTTTTTATTAAAGCATTGTCCACTTAGCGATCCCGTTAAAAAGGACCCTATTTTAGATCAATTCTCTATGATTGCTAGACCTTATACCTGAGTTAATGCTTTGCAACCGTACCCTTTCCAGCGACACATACCCGTATAGTCAATATATGGATACCCCCCCCCCCCCCATCCCTTTTACGGGCTCAAAATTACCATAGATTGTGTTTTCCGAGTGTAATTTCAGTAAAGTCCTGAGTCATCTAGTTATTACTAGTTGTGCAATGTTTTCGAGATTTCAATATACATGAGCCTTCGGGCTTTTTTACTACCCGTTGCATACCGCAGACTATTCCACGGCTTTCCTGGCTTCTGATTGGCTGAATTTTCTTAATTGGCGTGGGATAAAAACAATATTTTCCTGTTTACATGAGATACTGTGCGTCACGCACAATTCGAATACATCACGAATCAATGCAAATTAGTCACTGATAAAAAAAACCCTCAGATAATGAAAATTTGATATCTCTGTCACTCACACAGTTTTTTTCATCTGTACGTGCGAGCGTGCCAGTTTCACGCCAAATCGTCAAAACCTTTACACGATTTCAGAACAAATACGCTAGAAAAAACCCTTTGGCGCCGCACAGTACGTATATAGCTCATGTGAGCGATTTTCTCTCGATCTGATGAATTTTGATGACTCCCACGGCCAACGTTGTGTATATTTGTCTCTGTTTATGAAAGGGCAACTCGTAACTAGTAATACTCCCTCACAGTTTTGCCAATACGGAAGATTTGTATGCTGTGCGATTCACGGTATTCTATGATGAACAATAAAGAGCATTAGTAATTTGTCAATAATTAAGACTATAGTACAAATCGTGTCGATGTAAGTTTGGAAAGCCCTTCAGGCTCACTTAGAACTATTGTTTACATGCAAACTGTAGATTGGAACAAAGAACCAATACTATGACGCATTTTAATAGCCAACTTCTTCAAAACCTGTTATTAGGTAAGCTTGGTTGCGTGAGAAGCCACACAAAAATGTACGAGCCAAGAAATCTCTGATTGACTGAAGATGTTCCCTTGCTCGTCCCAAGCAAACGATCAAAGTGTTGAAGCAAAGTTTTAGCCCAATGAAAACATTCCATTTTTTGTTCCTGTTAGGCGCTTTTTTCATCGATTCGGCTGGGTCGGAGAATCGTAAGTACAAGACAGATTTTGTCGTAATAGTTCTTGGTTTCATAAATACATTTATTTGCCCAGAACAATCGCAGCCTTTCTCAAGAATAGCAGTATCTAATTATGTTTGCTGTCAAATTTTAAACCAAGCAAGACCATTTTAAGCCTATCAATGAAGCATAGATTAAAAAGACCCAGTTGAAAAATGTTCACTGTACTGTAATTTACGGGGAAAAAGTCCGCTTACTCATAAAATCGCAGTTATTTCTCAGCAAGTATGCTACAGACAATGCACTTACATGCTCAATCGATCAAAACCTCCGAACAGAAGTGTTCTCTAAGCATTTCGGACACTATTCAGCTAGCTTTCAGAATTTTAAGTGAATCCTCGAATCTCCACGGATAGTGTAAACAAGGTTTCATTGCAACATCTGGCTTGTTTGTTTTTCTTTGTCTAAAACATCTATTTAAAGTCTTACACTTGTTTATAAATGCTTTATCCATGTTAGCTAACATTGAAAAACATACAGTTGAGAAAAAGAAAGTGTTTAACGTTGCTGTATAAAGAAAGAGTCCCGCCGTGACGTTGCCTCCTTCCCTAGCCAAATAAGATGAAGTGAGTTTTAAATTTAATAGAGGCTTTTTCTGTAACTATTGCAACAAAACACCGCCATAATGCTAATCTCCAAGATGGAGTACATCACTTCTAAACTGTCACTCAATATATTTTTGGCTGTGAGTAACCTTTTGAGGGTCCACAAAGGTCGCTTAGTTGTTGAGCACAGAAGTCTGATTTGACCTTGACTCTTCTGACAGTAAAATTTGTTTATTTGAACTGAATTAATGACGGACCTTACAGAATACAGTGGTAGCGACTGGACGTGCGCCAGCTAACACTTTGTTCAAAACCTGCAGCCGACATTGCCATAAACTATGGACAAAAGGGAATGAGCCTGCTAGAGCTTGCTAAACAGCTTAATGTAACCATCGACGAACAGTTTCTCAGCGGTTGTGAGTCCGAATTCAAAACTTCTTGTAAAGAGAGGTGTAATAGGAAAGTTGACAGAACTCAACAGCTGCTCTGCTACTGTGATGCTTTATGTCACGATCTTGGGGATTGCTGTTATGACTATTATTCATGGTATGTGTGCGGTTATGTATAATTACGAACGAGTGTATATATAGACACATACATACATACATGCATGCATACATACATACATACATACATACGTACATACATGTATAAGTTAACTTGTGAAAACCCAAAGCGCGAAATGCAGAAAGAAGTACAAAGACATCTATATGGTATTGCAGTTGATGGCTGACTGTTGAGCTCAAAGTTAAGCAAAAATAGCTTCTACTTCAAATAATTCAACCAAACTATACCTAAACCCTAATTTTTGAATGCGCAGAGGTTTTGAGTGAAACAACTGTGAAACTGCCCATTTAGGATATTAAAAAGGGTTAACTCTCGATGGTGTGAAATTGGTTCTTAGTATTATTGCCTTTTGTGTTTAATCTTTGTACTTTTTAAATTAAGATTAATATAATTTTGAGGGAGATAGCTGGCGGTAATCGTGTATTGTATTGTGTATGGTGCATACGTTTGCAGGTTTCGTAAAAGTGCGGGAGAGCATTTTCTTAGAAGTTAAAATGCTTATAACAAAATGATGGAAACGTAAGACTTAAGGTTTGGGAGTTGTCAACAACAGAAACTGCAAGGGAAACTCTTACGCTGAATTCCGGTTAAACTCGTACCATTATTGACAATCGTTATTCATACTTCTGACTGACGATCCCCAACCCAAACCACTTTAGCAATGCATGCACAAAATCCCAAAACGAACATCAACGAAGATCTGGGCCAGAGTACCCACTTGTGGTTGACAGAGTGCACGTACACCGTATCAATCTGAAAGGTGCGAAAGATCTCGTGTAAATGAGAGTTTAAACCCAAAAGTTGTGCATGGTCGACTTTGGGCAACATCATACACAATCTTAAGGGGCTGGTTGTATGAAAAATAAATAACTCAGTTATCCAGCGTTTAACATTTGCGCGCGCATAATTTTGGTTGAACAATGAACAAATTCAATCCATTGGATAGGGGTTTATCCACTGGGTAAAGTTATCCAAAAAAGTTAAAATAAGTTCAGCTGGAGCCTCAAATTGAGACCGCGGCTGAAGGTGCACTGGAATGAAAGTGAATCTTAGTGTTATTTCAAGTTTTTAACACCGTCTAAATTGATTTTTGTTGTATATTTTTACCCTCACACGTTCTTGTGACCTGTATAGTAGCAAATACAAAGAGGGATTGACTTGCGAATAATAACAATAATGTTAAGTACGTAAGCACCATTTTATAAAATCATATTTTACCACAGCTGGGAAACTGGTTTCTAATAGCTAATTTAAATTGGCAACTAAACTTAGAATGTATAACCAGCACAGTGATGCCTCAACAACGCAATGTGCTCATTTTCTCACCAAGCATATGATGTGTCAACACCACCTTTCTTTATTCCAGTAATATATTTTAAGGATGTAGTTAATAGTATCTTTGACGGAAACTGTTGAGAAACGGCACTTTAAATGCAGTATATATTACTTTAAGTATTAAACCTTGGAGAACATTTTCAAGTTTTACAATTCATTTCTGAGAAGGAAGATTGTAGCAAGTCAAAATGTTTCACTTAAGACAAGGTTGCTGACAATTACAGTGACCCAATTACCTTTCTTCCCACTGCGCAGGTGCAAACAAACCAAGACACCACAGCGACAGCTGTACGCTTCCTCCTGCGTCAAGCCGAGCCCCTCATTCTACGCTGACACCAAATGGGGTTATATTATGGTAGATAACTGTCCCCTTCAACTAGAAAGAAACTCAAGCACAGTACGCTCTTGCACAGAAAACAGCAAAACCGATCTCTTCACCAAGCTCCCTGTGTTTGATCCCGTAACCAAACTGACATACAAAAACTACTTCTGCGCCAAATGCAACCGGGCAAGTAAAGTCAGTTTCTGGAAGTTAGAAGCCAACTGTTCAAGAGATGCGACGAGAAGAGTTAATGCATCGGATTTGCTTTCTAATATCCGGCTTTGTGACAGCTTCAAGTTCATTCCGCCCAACAACCAGATTCGTTTCTGCATTCATCGAGTGCCATCGTGCTTCCGCGCTCCTTTTCACACGTCTGTGAAATGGGAAGCTGTGTATTACCTCTGCAAAGCGTACTACTTTCCTGTGTGCAAAGACAACAGAGAATACAACAACCCTCACTGCTCCTTGTGTAATGTTTTCCCGTTGTTTGAAAACCTGAGCTCGTTTTGCACACCAACGTGCACTCCACAACAGCTGGTACCGCCAATTCCCAATTTTATCCCCCCAATAACCGCAGTATTCGAATTTTCACCCACATTCCATTATACTGTTAGTATAGACGGAGAAAGAAAGACTGTTAAAACCGGTCAGTGTGAGGAAAACAGCGTTTATGATCCTTTCAGTAAGATGTGCAGAGAAGCAAGTGTTGGTATTTTACAGATAATAACGGCAACAAACAGAACACAAAGTAATGTGTCACTTCTACCTGAAAATTGTGTTCTTGTTAAGCTTAACATGACAGAGGTCGAAGTATTCGGTAATGGAAGTTTATATATAACACCACACGGAGCACTCTACAATGAAACACATATCAAACAAGGAGATGAAGTGCTAGTGTGCACAAACTATTCATCTAACTACAGTGAACATGATTACCGCAATGAGAAAGATCACATGAATAGGAGAACAAAATTATTGGCCCTTCAGATTATTATACTCGTGTTTGGAGTCGTATCAGTTGTTTCTTTGATATTACTACTGCTCGTGTATGTGAGGATTGGTGAGTACAAAAAGATGTCTGGCAAGATTATAATGAGCTTGTCGTGCACTATGTTGGTTTATCAAGTTTTCTTCTTCCTCATCGGAACCACAAGCAATCCAATTCTTTGTAGCACCGTGGCCATTGTGGTTCATTACTTCCTACTTGCCTCCTTCACGTGGATCAACGTCTTGGCGCTGGAAATGACCGTGTCCTTGATTTCTCCAGGTAAAGAAACAAATACTTGGAATGTAATTGTGGTCGGTCAGTCGTAGTAACTTTAACAGTGTACTGTTCTTTTCTGTTTTAGTTTGTTTCGTTTTTCTTTATTATCTTTTTGCTGTTCTCTACTTGTTTTTATGTGTTACTTTGTTATATCTCGGCCAAATCCTACAACAGTGTGAAACCAATTGGTTGCATGGACAGATGCAAAATCCGCGACTATTAAATTGGGTTGAGTTCGCATAATTGACAGAAGAAATGTTAGCAAGTTTTTGCTTGTGACTGTAGAGGCAATTGCACTGCAATGAAATGTAGATGTTTCATCAAAGTCCTACAGCTTTGAGGCCTTAAAAAATTCCTAATTGTTTTGTTTCTAATAGGTGCCGGCTCCAAATCGAATTTTGGAATTAGTGGACATGAGAAGTTCATCGAATACTCGTGTCATGGTTGGATCACTCCGCTTGTGTGGGTGGGAGTGTGTCTCGTCCTGGACGTAACAAGAACAGTATCCATCGGCTACGGTTAGCACACGTTTCAATCAATAATGTTTCCCCTCCAAAATACTAGTGATTTTACACTTGTCTGTCTATTTGTCTATCTATCTATCGATCGATCGATCTATTATTCGGATCATCATTCTATTCTGGTGGATACATTCAGTCATTCATTCCATCTTTTTTTTTCTCTTTCTTTCTTTCTTTCTTTCTTTCTTTCTTTCTTTCTTTCTTTCTTTCTTTCTTTCTTTCTTTCTTTCTTTCT
>JAOBRG010399933.1:0-10121 GCA_027574985.1 Umimayanthus nakama | reverse complement strand
GAAAGTGTTTTCAGTCAATCCAACGTATGTTTTGTCGGGTTTGTTGTCTTCTGTTGTGACAGTCGCTTGATAAATTACGGATTTCTTTAGGCAGCTACCCGTGAGAGGGCAGTCGGACGGTTTTCTGCAGTTGCATGATTTTGTTTGCACGTCATTTTTATCGTGAAGTAGGGATTTGTTGTGGCCGTCGATGTTTTGTTTAAGGTTGGTCATACAACTGTAGCTTACTTTAACTGTGTTACGGTTGAAGATCTTGTGTAAAGGGTGGCCTTTTGGAAACTCTTTGTCGAGATTTTTAGAAATGTTCGTCCGATGTTCGTCTGTACGTTCTTGCTGTAGGGGGGGGGGGGTTGTACCAAATTGTGTTTCTGTGTCGTTTCTTTGAAGGCGAGGCTACATTAGTTTGGGCTGACGGAGGCGGTGAATACTGGAGGTTGTGTGTGTGTATATATATATATATATATATAAATATACATGTGCATCGTAATTCCTTTAAGCCCCCAACCCTAACAAACCCCCCTTATACTAGATGCGTCAAAAATTAACTCTGATTCACATAATCTTACCTGCCTCCTAAAGCTATAACTTTTCTTTAATATAAAAGCTGAGGATAAAAACTATACACTAATACCTTTCTATCGCCAAACTGTATGCATTGAGTCTATTTGAAATTATTGAAGGTTCTCTAAGGTCAATTCAGATATCGCGCCGAGATATTATGAATGCATAACTGATCACTTTAAAAGATCCAAAGACCAGGAAAGGTTATTTTGCCTCCAGCTTATAATAAACAGCCCATCAAGCCCCTAGTATTTATTATAAATACCCCCTACAATAAACCCAGTACAAAAGCACTGGAAAAAAATCACACAAGCGTCCTAGGTCACATTTTTCGAAAGTTGATTAAATTTAATCCATAAATTGATAGGCGAAGTTTTTAACTTGATAATGATTACTCACTTCCAGTGATGGCCGCAACACTTCCAGTGGTTCCACAGCCCCAGAAAACAGGAACCTCGTCATCTGCGATCTGTGGCAGTCTTCCCAGTCCACTGCCAATGAGGGGTTTGCTTAAATCTGCGCCTATCAGTTCGGGGTACCCCATATGTATCGGTGCACCATGAGCCCCCTCTAGAGCGCCAGTTAAGTCATATGCCATTTCTAGGAGGGATCTTTTCACTGGACGCATCGACACAAACATTGTCCCTCCAAAAGGCCCCACAGGGTAGTTAGGAATGCCGGTTAGTTAGGTGATGGCAGTCCCGCTCCCGGAATGTTATGGGCAAGTTCCACACCGTTCTGCGCCAGCTCGCCATCGAAGCCATGCGAGCAACCGATATAGAAAGTTGACATGTCGTTCAGGTCCAGCTCACTGACATCTCTAGTGTTCCTTGTAAGGCTGCCGTTCACGAAGATGCTGTAAAGCCCCACATCAGTCCTGCAGGGAGAAGTAAAAAAGGCTCTGTTCGAGTTGTGAATACCTTTCAACTAATTACAACCTGGATTTTTGTTGCAAAAACCGGGGTTGTGAAAATTTCAATTTACAATTATAATTTTTACTGCAAAAATCCGAGCTGTGAAGTTTTTTTGAAAGACTTCCACAACTGGGATTCTTGCAGTAAAAATGTAAGTTTTAACTTGAAAAATTCTTACGGCTAAACTTTTAGTGCAGTAAAAGTCCGAGTCATGTAAATTGAAAGGTTTTTCGCAACTAGGATTCAGTTGGTAGCATTATAAAAAGCCGAGTTGTATTTTAAGCAAAGTTTGCAAAATTTACAACTAAGAATTAAGGTGGATAATGTTTGATTAACAAATTTACTTCGAAAAAGTATGAAATCATGTCCATTGTGGGCCACCGTAGAATGAATAATGCTGAATCGTAAAGAATATCGCAGATTTGAGAACATATGTATTAATTTGGCTTTGTTTTAATTTCAATATAACTAACGCTGGCATTTGAATTACACGCAAAGGTGTTGATATCGCGCGTGCTGATATTTTTGTATGCTAGATATCGTTACTTATTTTCGCAAAATTTTAATTTCCCACTTACCAGGAGCCCTTCAACAGGAGCCAGTATCTCCTATACTTTGCCGGCCTCCAAGTCAACCCTTTTCCGAGTAGATTTATTTATAAAACGGCTCTCAGGGGAGATTTTGGCACACACACAGTCCAAAGACCAAACAAAACATAGCTAGATATAGTGAAATATTTTATGTCGCATTTCCCCATGAGACGCGCGCGAAACTAAAACAATACACTATCTAGCTCTGACTCAATTGGGTCTTTAAACTGTGTGCGCGCGAAACCTCCCCTCGGAGCTCTTCCAAAAACAAAGCTGATGGGGAAAGGGTTTACTGAAGAAACTAGTGGAGATAGAGGCTCCTGTTTATGGACCCCTGCTGTTACTCGTTTTCCCGTTACTCGTTTTAGTAGCACCCCGCGCATGCTGAGCCTTATATTTTTATATGCAAGATATTGCTTTGTATATTGTCATAAACACTGACTTTCAGAAATAACTCCGGAACGAGTTTACTAAGGGGAATTCGTCGCGATACGCTTTATTGAACGAGCTACAAAGTCACTGTGCCGTCATTATTCTCTTTCCTATTTCTCCGACGTATTCAGTTCTCTCGGTCTAGTCAACATTAGCCTGCGGAGCAGACGAAAACACTATATAAAACAAGATTATTTTCGTCTGGTCCGCAGCCTACTCTCCATCTCTTTTTGAAAAATTCTAGGGAAACTCTGCGGAGGAGATGGAGAGAGGTCTGGATTTGCATGTTGTTATAATGCACTTGTCACAACTGCCCTTAGGGAACAAATAAATACTTCCTCGGTGTGTACCCATAGAAAATCGCATGCTACTCTTCTGTACACCTACATATACTTTGGAGGCTTTTTTAAAAAACTTTAGTTTACTGCTGTTGAATATAGTGAGAACTACTTGAGGCTGAAGTCAGACTGTCAACCTCCAGAGGGCTTCAAATCCTAAGGAACTGATCGGTCTTGAGCGCTGAAGGCGTCTTTTGCTAGGGGGTTCTGGGGGATGTTCCCAAAGAAATTTTATATCCAGAGGCTCTGAAATGCCGCTTCTGGTGTTGAAACACATTAGTTTCGGTCAAAAACTTTCGGTAGTTTGAAACTTTAGACAAAGAAGTTCAATCTTGATTTTGTTTGATGTTTCTTGCACTTTCTTCAGTTTTTTTCCGGGAGATCAGAGCCCTCAGCTGTATTTCGTTTTCTTTTTTTGAAACTTTCGAGGAAAATATCACAACACAAGTCGAAATCGAGATTTTTCCTAACCTGATCGCATATTAATCGGGATTCGAGCAAAAACGGAATAATCCCGACGAAGTCTGGAAGGTTAGAAAGCCTGTGAAGTTCAATAATCTCTCCATGCACGAAAGAAAACGGTTACATACATCAACACTTTTTAGTTCTATCAAGTCCAAAAGATAGACTTTTTGTGGGTCCTAGTTCAATCACTGACAGCACGGGATATGGGAGCTGCTCTCTTATTAAATATATATATATATATCGGACAACTCTTTACCTTGCGTCTGCGTTCTTCGCCACTGGAGGAGCATCGAACTGACCAGCACGACTGCGGTACACGAGAGGCAGCGGAGCAGAATTCATTTTGCAGAACTCTTCAAAGGCGTCAGCAAACGAAGAAGGAAACATATGGATTCCCGCTTGCAAATAGCCCGGACACAGTCCGCAAGTGCCAGCAAACCTCTTGGTCTGATGGCGAAACTCATCCCTGACTTGAGAAGGTGTTAAATCTGTATTTGCTTTACAGCTTGTTTCCGAATTCATGACAAATACTTACGAAAGATCAAAATCGAATAGTATGGTGTTATATGTCAGTCAGTAGTTTGGACCGCTCTTTCAGTTCTGCCTGTGCTCTATAAAAATGCACTCGCAAATAGCGTCAGTTGTATAAGTACTAACCAAACAATGGTTTATTGTACGATTGACGGTTAAATATACTGAATCATGCTAAGATTGAACTCAGAAGAGGTGTAGGGAGTGAATATTTTCCCCTGATGCTGGACTTGGGAGAGTGAAATATTGTTTATACTGACAATTATGACGGTAGGGGATAGGGGTTGAAGGAACATTACTTATAAGATTTTTTTAAAAAATTGTTAATTTGTACAAGATAATTCTTGCTTTCACTTGAAAGGTATGATTCACTTCATTGCCGGCTCTGTTGGGAGCTACCTTTCTAAAAGCTTGCTCAAACGGTCCATAAGATCTGACAATTTTTTATATTTTAACCCTCAGACAGCACTGACGAATTGCTTGTTTTTTCGACCCTACCACCATGAATCTAATCCAGTCTACTCTAGTCAAGACTCTAAGTATTAGAAAAAGCTAAACATAGTTCATGTCAATACAAATTTCACACATCCAGCCTTCTATTTTTGGCCGGACAGTCTGGTTGCGCGGCGATTAAAAGACCTTGTCTGGAAGCGCTTGGATCGGGCGGCAGTTTTTACACAGACTTTGAGTGAGGTAAAAAATAGTTGAAACATGTGTAAACATTCATAGTATTTTGCGTTTTAGCCAATTTCGAACTTTTAAATTTAACACTTTATAAAGTGTTAAAAATTAGTACATAGACTTTTAATATAAGCTAGTATATTGGACTGCAACGTGTGTGACTTAAGCTATACATGCGCCAAGAGAATATTTCAAAAGCAAGCCAAAGAAAAACATTCTATAATTTAGCATACGGAACAGTCTAAACTACCCATTAATAGTCATTAGTTTCATGTAAGGGAACGGTTTTCCTATATTAATACTTTTAAAATAACAATAGCAAAGTCACTAACACTCCGTGAGAAAGTAACCCGCAAAATAGAGAATGCAATATAATTAATGTTTCTTGATCGACTACAATTAACAGTCTTAGGTGATAATGGGAGAAGTTGAGGTTCAACTTACAGTTTTCGTTTGATTGTGAGGACTTATTTTTTATTAAAACATTTGTCTTATATTATACTATATAAGAAACTTAAACGTGTGGCAGATTTTAGATTGTGATTTCTCTTACGAGAACTCCAACACACTAAGCTATCCGGCTCTTAGAATGGTTAGTCTTCTTGTACTCAAGGTAAACACAAATATCAGCCAGTCAAATACTCTGCCCCCTGACTCTGCATTGGCCGGCTTTGTCTAATAAACAAGACGTTTAAACAAGTCATCTTGAAAACCTAAAATATACTTTAGTCCATGTGTTTTAACAGTAAGATTTTTTACAGAGTTACCCATAGATACTGGATGTTGTGAGAGAAATATTCATGCAAAAAACATGATTTTTAAATCAAAAAATTAAAATTAAGTATTCTAGGGCGGATCCAGGATTTAGTGGAGGGGGACTCGACAAACGGCCGCCTACCATATCTAATTGTAACTGTTATCTAAAAAATCATTTTTTCATGAGAAAATGTTTGGTAAAAAAAAAAAGTTTATTTCACTTCAGGGGGCTCAACCGAGTAAACCGAGCCTACCCTGGATCCGCCCCAGCTACATCGAAGGGAAGGAGACCATCACGAGGCTACCAGTTGGTGTGGCAAAGCAAGCAGCAATGACATCGTACTACCTCAGCGACGAGGGACGAACGAGGAAGACTGCTAACGCTTGGAGTATCACGGCAAACAGTGTCGAAGGTGATAAGGAAGGTTTGTAAAGGCATAACGTCCACCTAAGACCTGAATACGTGTAGCTGCCCTTTGCTTCTGGGGATATGGAAACCCTTAAACAGAACTTTTACTGGGCCCATGGCCTCAAAGAATTTCAACTGACTACATCAACAGGTCGGGACGATACACAGCCTCGAACATACAAGCAGCTTGCGACTACAAGTACAGCAGTTTTATAAATGTTGTATTATTTTTTTTTACAAAAACAAATACCTATCTCGTTCAATTGTACATGAATATCTTTCATGGCACAAAAAATCAAAAAATTTAAAAAAAATTAAATACCGACAACCGTACCGCTTTTAGGGAGACGGCCCCTTTATCTTTTAAATTATCTAGCCTTGCAGTCAATTTAAAAACTAAATATGGTGTCTCGGGCCCCCAATTAACTGAGTGGGACCTTCTCTTCCTGGCGGGTGTCAATTCAAGGGCGCCACATGGCTCAGCTTCGGTCCCTATGCTGCTCTGGCTTTAGGTAAAAGGAATACCAAGAGTTGTACGGAGTTCAGTTATTGCAATGTTTGCCGATGATACGAAAAATATTTTAAAACTATCGATGATGTCAGATGCTGAACTCTTCCAGTCAGATCAGCACGATGAGTGGTCCACAATAAGTAAGCTTGATTTCCAACCACATAAAGCCGGCTTACCACTTGGCAACTTTTAAAGTAGAAACTGTTTGAACTCCTATTTTCGTCGAAGAGAAAGAGCCGACAAAACAGTGTCGTCTGTATTGTATTCTTCGTATTGTATTGGCATTGCCGCATCTCGGAACAAGGCACGGCTTACAATTGCGATTAGTTTTTGTTAGCTTATGCTGGCCCACGGCTGGGCCTTCAAAAATTGCACAGCCGTCTGTATTTCAAGACGTCTGGCGGGGTATTGGGAAAAGTTTTCAATTAGCAATAACCGCGTCTCGGATGAACCTCATTGACTACGGTAATGCCACTGCGCAAAGCTGACATACGAAACCAGGAATTCAGTCTTGTAATCGAACTATCAGGACTTGAGTTATGGGATGCAATTTGCATAACACAGCTTTTCCTTTGTTGTTTTTCGACTGTCAGATGACCAACGTTCTCAGACGTTTTGCAGAGAAAGATATAACCCCAATGGGGAAGAACTGTGTCCTTGTCATACCATTGGATTTTTGAAGTTAAATGAGACTTTTGTGCGCGTGCCCTCTTCGAAATTCCTGTAAACTATTCAGTTGCGGTCACACCAACTTGAGCGTGCATTGCGCTAGCTGGTGAGGTCATCTCAAGCACATGCTGGAATGTTTTCTTTTACGGTTTGAAGTCACGTCAAGGTGTATCAAAATGCTTTTTTTTCAAAGGAAGTGCTGGTCAGTTGTCTTGCAGTATCTTCAATGAGCTTGTCACATACTAGTTGTTTAATGCTGTTTACCTGAGCTTCTCAAACGAATTTGTTCCCGTCTTCTAAACGCGAACGCTCTTGCGTATCAGCTTCCACTTGCTTGAAAGCGATATTAAGTTATGCAAAACTAACTGAGCCTTTGTTAAGCACAATAACAAAGGAATCGAAAAGCTGAGAAAAAAAAGAATGTTGTAAGCTCGGTATTCGCTTGTTCTTGTCCGAAACTCTGATGACAAATAGGAACACGCAGTAAACTTTTATCCGCAAACTTCAAGCCGCGGTTTATGGTTCAGTTCGAGGTAAATGAAGAAGGTTTCGAATGTCTCCGAAGTGACTGTACAGCAAGGACAACTGCATGTGTTGTTTGGGGGACCATTGCAAGACGTTGTCTGAGGCAAAAACTGGAAAACTAGTTTTGAAAGTTTTCTGCGCTGGCAAAAAAGTTGAATCATATGAATTTTAATCAACGAATGTTGATGTGGTTTGGTTTTCGCCCGTAAAGCCGGGTTAACATTTGAGAAGTAAGAACAAGCAGATCAGCATTCCTTGTTTTGCTTCCTTTGTTAATTTAATTTCTTGTGCTTGTGCTTTTTTAATCTTGTTTCACAAGTGTGAACCAGGCTTCAGGTGTGAGGTGTAGCTGGAGTTTCGAGCTTTAAACTTTGCCAGAGACGTTAAACCTTACTTGGAGGAAATAAACCGTATCAACATTCTTGATCAAGACTTGTCCGTCTGAAGCACTTGGAAGAACTAACTGAACCAGAGCACGTAAAAACTGGTGCGGGAAACAGCTCCATAACACTCAGGGATGTTTGAGTGGCATTGGTCAATTTAAACGTGTCAAAAATCGAAACAAGACGAGTTTTTTTTCAGTTTACCTCAATCATACTTAAATAGACCAAGCGTCATTCAAGATAAAGGAATCCTAAAGCTCAAAGTTTTGCTTAACATTTTTTAGATTTAACCTATTTTCAAGCAACCAAACACAGAACTGACATAATTTGTAAGAAATAAGAAAAATACACAAGTTGATTTGTAATTGTTGCAACAATATCCGATACACACTAGGGTGGGAGGGACAGTGTAAAATGTGCATTGCAAAGTGTTCACCCGATACACAATACCCGATACACAATAGGGAGGGAGGGGCAGTATAAAATGTGCATTGCGAAGTTTTCACCAGATACACACTAGGCCATAGGGAGGGAGGGACAGTGTAAAATGTGCAGTGCGAAGTGTTCACCCGATACACACTAGGCCATAGGGAGGGAGGGACAGTGTAAAATGTGCAGTGCGAAGTGTTCACCCGATACACACTAGGCCATAGGGAGGGAGGGACAGTGTAAAATGTGCAGTGCGAAGTGTTCACCCAACGGTTTGGAACTGAACATTCGGCGTTTGAACATCTAAGGTCACTTTTTGCCGAAATCGAGCTAACAACGACTGGTCTAAAGTTTGATTTCACTTTTTTCAAATATGGTTGATACCAACTTTCCTAGATTCTTAAAACTTCTGGGCCCGACTGTTCGAAAGTGGGTTAGCGCTAACTCGGGGTAAATTTTTGATCCGCAACTTGGTTTACCTCCTTAAAGATTGATTTGGGCTGTTATTTCGGGTTTACGTAATTGTGTTTCCTTGGGGTGTTCTTTCAGTAATACTTTAGAAAGACCGGAATTGTTTCTGGATAAAATGATTTAGTGTAAAGTTTCACCTAACCCTGAGTGAAATTTAACCCACTTTCGAACCGTCGTGCTTGTAAGAAGCTACGGAACCTGCTTAAGCCGACCCTCGTGCAGCTTGAAGTCTGCCCACTTCTAAGTTTACCCCCATTGTTTGATATTTCATCGTTTCCTTTAATATTGATACTCTGAACTCAAAAAGCGATTTTGGATTATCCTCGATGCGGTGGGTTTGGCTCATCTGTGTATCATTTGTTGAAACTGCCAGACTGACTTGTGCTGTCGATAGCTATTTGTTGTTACTTAACTGACCCAACAGAACTCTGTTACACAGTTTTAATCTTTATTGCTTCAGCATTGTTCTGTCTATTCTTCTTACATTTTCTTAGCTATAACATCATTTCCCCCTTGCTAAATCGTAATACATTTCTTTGAGTTTTACGTTGAAATAAGCAAGAAAATTATGTTTGTTGATAGCTAGAAATCAAACCATTTTTTCTCATTATACAGTTTACTTGTTAATGGTGTCGTAAACTACTAACAAACAAGTTTGTAGCAAGCACCTTCTTCCCCTCCCTTAACTTAACTTTAATTAAACCATCTTATAATTAAAGGCTCCTAAATTGACTAAATGCTTGGAAGCTAAACGTCAACAGCTCTCTTTGCAACCGCAGAGACCGGTCCATGTGTGCATCTTATCCTAAGGACAATCGTAAAAAACAATAAACAAAGAATAATGCTAACAATAATAACAATATAAATTATAATATTAGTACAATTAGTAAAAATAATAGTACAAATATCAAAGACGCGCTGTATTTTTAAACACTGAGGCTGGCTTCGCCTAGGCGCCCAACGTGTAAACTACAACAATAACAATAATATTAAAAATAACAAGAACAACAATGTTATCATTATTAATAACAACAGTAATAAAAATAATAATAATAATAACAATAATGATAATAACGATAATAATAATGATAATGATGGTAATAATAATAATAATAATAATAATAATAATAAAAATAATAATAATAATGATAATGATGATAACAAAGATAGAAATAATTATAGTAACGACGATCAAGTTGATGTAGAAAGTGACCCTGTGTCACACAGTTTGAACATTGCTCCGTGCCTTTAAACTTCTGATATGACTTTGGGACTTTTAAGGAATTTGGCCTAAGCAGGCTTATCACGTTACTCAATCTGGCTCGGACCTCAAATGGACTTTGATAGTTGTTTTATAGTGTTGGCCGTTGTAGCGCTGATTTATTATATTTAGTTATTTAGTATTAGGGATACTTTATTTAGAAACGTTGCGTGGGCAGGCGTCATAGGCTCGTTC
>JAOBRG010399911.1:0-10122 GCA_027574985.1 Umimayanthus nakama | reverse complement strand
CCAAGTGGTTCAATAGGGGTTCGTATTCATCAAGGCCTTTACACTGAACGCAAGCTTGTACTTCATAATGTTCCATCGCCAGCAAGGCAAGATTCTCAGCACAGTACATTTCCCCTTGTATACTGAAACCTCTTTCTCTGGCATGAACCAATAGTTCATCCACATCTTCCATGTTCTTGTCAAGATCAGCAGTTGCACAAAGGTTGCTACTTGACACAAGATTGCTGGATAACTCAACCAAGGGCATGCATTGTTGTGAAGACCTAACCATGTTTGCCGCCATACTCAAGGCAACCAACCCACACCTGCACGTAAAACACAAAACATTTAATACCAGTTTGTGTCACCTTGCACTTTTCTGAACATTCTATTAGTAACTATGCATAAAAATTTAAAATATTTCTTATATTCAAACACACACCATTTTTGATTTCTTTGGTTGTCTGTGATGAAATATCCAACCACAGCTTGGGTTGCATGTGATGAATTATTGTATTGTTTCTTCATTCTGTCTATAGGCTCTACCCCTTCCCAGACACCAGCAGAGGCCCCAAGTGACCCGCACCAGGCAGGTCTGGCCCGTAACTAACTGTTTAAACCCACCACGACTGAGTAAAAACTTGCATTTGCCATTCAAGCTCTGCATTTTTTTATAAAATCAGCCAATTCCTAATATAAACTTAGTTTTCATACCATGATTCCTACAATCAACAAATAAATGGCTTGTAAAACATGCTGAAAAACTACACGAATTGTGAAATGTTTTCCAACGTAAATAGCATGTTCCAACTGAGAAATAATCCTTTCAAAGTGCATTAGTCATTACACTGTGGCTGATAAGCAAGGAATTCATCTCAAAACGCATGAAATGGCTTTTTAGAGACCCTTACTTTCAAAAATTTTTTGAGGGCCTGCCCACAAGACACTATGCGGCTTTGGCGCTCGTACAAACACATACTGACCAGCATTTAGGGTTCTCAAACTTGGAGTCTATGCATCAGTTCACTCCCTCCAAAAGCCCAACCAAAACCCCCTCAGGAACTTATGGTTGTGCTATGTTCAGGGTGGGGCTTTGACTTCATCTTGTAGATTAATTGAAATAATTCTATGATATCAGTTACCCCCTTGGCCTTGCAATTTTTTTACCGTTGTAATGGTTATGCACCAGTCAATGTTAAGCCCCAGGGTAGGGGAGCTGGGTATGCCCTGGGGGATTTGACATTTTACCCTGTTTTAATATCAATTTCCCCTTCCAGGGGAAAACATCTTGAGTCAAATATCCCTTCCCTTGGGAAAAATTTTGAATTAGTTTTTTTAGGAATTTGAAAAACATTAACCTATTATCACAAAGAAAACATGAATTACAGAAAATAATTCATACAAACTACTGTATTAAACCGGGTACTGAAACCAAAACCTTTACATCAACAAAGGGGGCATTTCCAGTTCGGGAAAGGGCATTTTGTCACCTAGGTATGCCCCCCTCCCCACACCCTGGGGCTTAACATTGACTGGTGCATTAACGTTACAACTGTTTGTATTACCGTATGAATGTTCTTATAAATTCAAACACGCACCACTCACTTCGGCAATCCTTCTTGAAGTTTTGGTTCCACCTCGGTGTTGCAAATGAGCCACTTCAAGCCTTCAGATTCTTGCTCTCCGGCTTCCACTTTGTCGGCTTCAGTTCTCAACACGATGTTCCTGCACTGTACATTTAGATCTTTGATATGCGAGCTTAGACAACTCTTGGGGATTTCTGCTGTCTTTCTTGTGGTTTTCCTACATTTAATAATATTCATCACCGGAGGGGGAGGTGGGATGGTAACTGCAACAGACTTCTCTCCCTTCATACATGTATCGGAAGCCATTTTGATTTTCTCTTGTTACTCGTTCCCAAGCCCCAAACCTCGTTCCCAAGGTCTTCTGGGTATTTTCTAAAATGGTGGTTCTAAAAATACTTCTCGGGAAAAATACACCCAAACGCCTTAGCCCAGTTGATAGAAGAGTCTTTAACTTTAACCAGCGGATAAATCCCATTCCAGTGGACAATATTTGCTCTTTAATCAAGTCCATACCCACTCCCAAGGAGTACCAGAACGGTAAGCTGAATGCAGCTGCACCGCATCCCAAATCAAGATTCAGACATTGGGAAAATTCAGCAACTTTAACATGACCTTTTCCATGACCACTTTAAATTTCAATCAATATGAAACGCTGCAAACCAAGATTTTTGAGCATACATGCCATATTTCTTGATAACAAGGCGTATGCTTCCAGTACAAAATCTAGGGACCGCGGAGCTAGCAGGGGGTAACGGGGAGGGGCACGTGCCCCCCAAACTTGTATAGTTAGGAAGAAAAAGTGACTTGTGCCTCATATTGAGTCACTAACGGTAATCCCCCCAATCTCAAAGTTGCTGAAAACCAAGCTTTTGGGGGGCATACGTGTCACATTTCTCGATAACGAGGGGAATGCTTCCAGTTTTCAAACAGCACAAAATACCCGGGGGCAGGGGAACCACGCGCCCCCCAACTTTTTCAAAAACTATAAAGAGTTAGCAAGAAAAAGTGACTTGTTCCCCCCAATATCAAGTCACTAATGGTGCCCCCCCCCCCTTCCTATCTCAAAATTGCACCGCGGTTCCTGGTACCTCGGCCATTTTCCCCAAAATCTACTTTTCCAGGCTTAAGAGAATACGTTTCCAATATTTATGACTAGTGAGCAATGCAAATGCATGAAAGATATCAAATACGACATCAGGTATTTCGTGTGGCTGCCACGTGACCTAGGCAAGTGACTAGTTGATACTTTTGCGACTTTTATTTTAAGTTGTCAGTTACAACCAATGATCATTGCGAAAACGACGATTTGGCTAATACAATGACTCGGGTTTAATCGTTTATCAAAGCACAAGGAATGAGTTCTCAGAATGTTTTGGACATTTGTTTAAAGAGTTCTTAAACTCTTATGGATCAGTGATTGTAGTCGGGGCATCAATGTTAGGGCCTGACTTCGACCTAAGTGCACCACGTGATCTGTTTTAGCTAATGAGCGCGGGAGAATGTTGTATTTCGTTTTAAACACTTGACTGGTTTGCTAAAACATTATCTGGAACATACGGAGATTCATTTTACTAACTAATCTATGAACGTACTTATGTGAAATCTTGTGAACCCTTTCTTTCAACGTGGCTTCAGTTGGGAAGCGTAACAGGAACATTTCGTACACAGAAGAAAGGAGTGTACGGATAAAAAGGATACACCAAACATGACACAGTATTTGTTGTAAGAACAATTTATTTCTATCTTTGTTCAACTTTGTTTTTCTTATCAGGTACTTAAACAGCTGTCTGATTTAGTCAACTGTTTCAAAGATGCAATACATGTACATTTTTCAATAGGATCACAAATCTTTCAATAGTAAGAAAAGCCGAGTGTGTTGCCGATTTCTTTTTCAGCTCGTTCTAAACTCACTCAGCCGAGTTAAAAGAAAGCAATACATTTTCAAATGCTTAAATTGTTTGAAACTTAAAACAGCAATAACGAAGTTCTCCATACTCATGCACGAGAAACTACCTCAAATATCCCATTTGTAGATACTGTATTACATCTTCAAAACACAAGGCTATCTTCTTTCTTTATTTTACATGCCAGCTTTCGTTATGTGGTAGGTACCTGAACTGTTTTACTCTGCCAAACCAACACAACTTTCACCTCGGCCAACAGAACTATCTGAAATGTTCTCCAAGTGCTAAGTCTAAAGAGGAAAGTTAAAAGTGGTGTGACTATTACAAAGACGTTTTCTAAGCAAACCAAGACATTATGCAGTTGATCAAACTGAAGCAAAATGGTAAAAAATTGAAAGTCTATAATTACTTAATTAGACCTGCGAGAAGGGGAGATAAAAAGAAAAGTATAGGAATCTTAAGACAATCAAACTTTCATTGCTATCTAGTTATTGTAAAACGTCAAATATAGCTGTACTAAATTCCTGCGAAGCCAAACTTCTAGTCAGCGAAATAAGCTAACTTTAACGAACAAGTAAATCACAATTTGTCTCGAAAGTTAAATAGTCAATGTGCGTTCTGTGGGTGTTCAGTTTTTGCAAAAGCAAAGGAAGCAGAAAACAGAAAACATGCTAGGCCAAGTAAAATGGACACCAACACAGGAAGCCTTCAACACCTATATATCAAGAATATCACTACACACGGGGAACAAAAACTTTTTATAAATTAAAATGTGAATTGATTTCTTATCAAAGCTGCAACTTGAAAGCAAACAGCAGTAGATTTCGCAAACTGTTGCAAGTGCTAGTCCATAATCTAAGGCCGTTTCACCAAGGATCTGTGATACACCGGGATTCAAATTACTACAGTATTCAAAAGAACATGTGAACCGGTGCCAAAGAACAAAACGTTTCATTTATTTGTTCAAACAACAATAACTCACTATCACACAACTTTTAACATATCTTTCTGTATTGAAAAAATACGATTTGCACCCAGCTGATTGCACAAAACATCAATGCTGTACCCTTTTATGTGTGCCTTGAAACGATTGATAGCAAAACATTGGCTGTGATAGTATCGTAAGGAATTCTGCATAATATACTGAAAGCAGTTCAGTTTATACGTCACTCATCTTAAATATAGCCGAATAACATCAGTTGTAAGCAGCTGGACAAAAACATTAGCAGTTTTCCGTGAGTAGAATTGGATCAAACTTTTAACAATGTAGTACTGTAATTCAACACAAGCTATAGCCTATGGGGATGAGGACACTTGTGTATGAGAAGAAATGAATTCCTATTTTAGTAGGTAAACCAACAAAACAAGATTTTTGTTGAGAGTGGGATGAGATCTGCAAGCAATCTTTGCTTGCGAAGAAAACTTGTAATTCTGAAGAACATTAAGGTGGACAAAAAATTGGGCATGGAACCTTTAAAGTCCATCACACGATAGCCGAACTTTTTCTGGAGACTGTCGTTCCTTTATTTTCAACGAACACAAATCGTTTAGTTAATGAATGATCTGTCTGGGAAAGTTTAAACAAGTTTAATGACAGATCTTACCGGTTGGTGTGTAGTGGTTCCTGATAACTCATCATTAGGAAATCCATGATAAAACGATTTTAAAAGTGAAAGTATACGCACGTTTTCGACGCAATGTCATCTACAGGTGTATTTTATTGGCGTCTTATTATGAATAAATTCATGATAGTTTTGCAAACATTCGTTAAGGCTTTTAAGACGCACGCAATATTTGCCAAAAATCGGCAACAAAAACTCAGTTAGTGTGTAGTGAGTTTTCAAAGCCAGACAGATTTGGTTCAGACAAAAAATCAGCAGATTCGGGCTAGGGTGTGATGGGCAAGGTCTCAGATAAATGTTTTCAAAAACAGAGTTCCACTGACAGTGAATCACTGAAGTAATAGAGAAATAGAATACAAACCTGGAAGACACTTTTCAGCAGAGATTAAATGGTTTGGGAGAATGACTAGTTTTATACACAAAGACTGATGAGCAAAGAAGTAATGTTAGGGGTAATTAAGATTTTGATACAAATGTTTAGTTCATTTCTGTTTAATTATTTTCAAAAACACAGCTTAGCTACGTCTCTAAACATGAGGTAAAACACTGTTAACAAGCAAAATTAATTAAGTGTACACGTTGAAACGTAATCTTATACCTATACACTTAAAAAATACACATATTTAAAACTTATAGCTATACAATGACATGTTGCCGTGTAAGTATTTATTACATTGTACTGGAAATACAAACAGTAGAGAATATGAAAGTTAGCACTTTGTGTCAGCAACAAGTACAGAAAATTTCATTCTTACGTACATGTACGTATGCAGATAGACAAAAAACACTGGGACAGACAGACATACAGACAAATTGATAGACAAGTACAGAGTCACAGAACAAAAGAAAAAAAATTAGATAAGAATATTTCCTCTGCTTTTCAAAAACGACTTTCTCATACATAGGGTGACATGTCTTGTACCCTGTCAAAACATAGCTGGTACTGCATTTGTGAAAATGGGAAGAGTTGTCAGACGTTGACTAGTGCCTTATTCACGAACTCAGTAACTGAACTAACTAATATTAGTTTGATTACAAAGTAAAATCTAATCTACCTCTCCCTCATCCATCTCTTCATCTATCTCCTGTTTGATTTCCTTCATTTCAACATCGTTTCCATTCCGCAAGGGATCTCCATTCTCTTCTTTGTGGAATTCCTTACTCTCCTCTTTCAGAATAACCTCTCTTCTGTTCTCTCCTCCCTCCAAACTCGTCTGCCCCTCCAAATCCCCTTCCCCGCCCCCCTCACCCCCAATACTACCAGACACCCTTGCAGCTTTCTGCTTCTCCAGCTCAGCATCTGCCTCTTGCTGTTGTTCTTCCAGCTCTGCTCGTCGTTTTGCCATTTCTCCTACAAAGTAAAATCATCAACTTTTTACAGTAAAACACTGTTGTAGGTAATGTCAATGACAAAGGTTTAAATTTTTCCTGAATCTTTTGAGATTGCTTGGGAAGCTTTCAATTACTCCTGTGAATTTGTTCACCCTAATTGTGGTGTTGCTTGGTGACCTGAGGCCTATGTGATGATGCGCCTTGCTATAATGTTGTTATAACTGGGCAGCAAAATGTACCTTCCCCTTTCGCAGTTCAGTAATAGGAGAAATGCCCATATACAGTAAAGCAGTCAAAACTTAGTAGTACTTTTTACAAAGCTTTGCAACCCAGAGGTTGTCTATCACTCTGTATATTGCTTTGAGCTGCCTTCAAACAACCACAGCAGATAGTCTCCACTGACCACTGGAACTACAGTTGAACCCCTGATAACTCGAGCCCTCTGCTTACTTGAAGCAATGTATACTTCCCTTCAGGTACTTTGCTTTGTAATTTTACCCTCGATAACTCGAAGTCGATTTGTGAATAGGTTTTTTAAAAAATGTTAACGTGAGATTTAGCCCTAAACATGCTGAAGAGCAGTTAGTTTATAGTACTTGTGGTTTTCACACTTTTGTTAAGTCGTTGTTATGTTCCTACATTGCTAGAAATCTTATAACAAAACATGTGTAAGCATAAAACCGCTTTTTATAATTAAGTGTTTCTGGTCTTTTCATTCAAAACCTCTATAACTCGAAACCCAATAACTCAAAGTAATTTCAGTTTCCCTTGGACATTCAAGTTACTGGGGTTCTAAGTACTGTAAGCGAGAATAAGTTGATTGCAACTCAAGTACCCATAAAACGACTTGGAAGCAAATAACTTATGTCTAACTATCAATGCAACTGAATTAATGAAATTGTGATCTAAACAGAAACATAACAGGTTTCTCAGACTAAACTTACATGTACGTTTATGTACAATACAGTACTAGGGTTTCAAGAAAGGTTGCTACAAAAAACATCTTACTCTTAATTGCTCTCTTTGACTCATCAAGCAACTTAAGTGTCCTGTCAGTGTGCTTGGCTGGCAAGAAGAAGATTGGAGGGGTTGCTTTTGTTCGAATGAAAGTGCAGAGCTTCTTGTCATGGGCATCCCAAGCATCTTGCTAAAAATTAAGAGAAACAAACTTTTATTGAGCTACAGGTTGTGTGTTATTCATGCAAAAGAAAGGGTTGGAATTAGACAAATGACACCAGGCAAAATGGAAACCAGGGCAGCTTTTCTTGCTCATGTCACCCAACTTCAACACCATTTCAGTTTCAATACATGAACGTTTAGGTTAAACATGTTGGTACACTGACACACTAATGTGAACGTATGGTACTAACGCATAAGTACCAACATTATTTTAAAAACTAGAACACTCTCCCCCCCCCTCACTCACACACAATCCAAAGCTTCCCATGAAACCTTGAGTGATCACTGGAAGAAGAAAACCTAAATGAAGGGAACAGGAAGATCAAGGCAGATGAACCACCCTGATATCCGCAAGCCATTCACACAATCAGATTTGATCAAAAAAGGAAAACTACTCTTACAGTAGTTTGAAGAAATTAAAAAACGACCTGGAAAATACTGATTTGTGTTCTTAATCATCACAAAATACTTGTTAAAGAGTGTAATTGAAAAAGTTTGGCTTGTTAGTTTTTGCTATGTAGTGCTTACCAGTTCTGCCAATTCAATCCTTCGTTCCAACTGTCGCAACTCTGCTTGCTTTCCTCGCCTGTCATTAAACAGCTCTCTTCGTTGCATGGCAGCTTCCTCCTTCTCCTTAACTTCTGCCTCTTCCAACTTTTTATTAATTTCTTCCCTCCTTTTATCCTTAAAAGGGCCAAAATTTTAAAGCTGATTAGATACATATAGTAGAAAATTTTAATGAAAGAAAAAGAGTTGTGTGTTTAGAACAGTAAAATAGATTTATGTTTAGCAAAAAAACATTCAAAATGCAAACTTCAGTATACATTGACATGTATAGATGTGACGGTAGAACAATGCTGAGAAGATCCTTGCTACACACTGTAAATTTCAAGACTGTGTACATGTACCTTGTCAGTCACAACCGTGCTATCTTGTTTGAATTTCTGCAGTGTTCCAAGAAGAACTCCAAACATTCTTCGATTTCTGTAAAACAGTGTAAAAAGCACTTATTAAACAACAAGAACTTGGTGTATATACTGTATGTGCAGTGAACTAGTGATAGATAAATAGAATGAAATGACCATTCAAGTATTTTTGAGACTATATCGAACGCCATTATACAGCTGTTAACTTTATTTATTTTTGTATTTTTGACTAAGATTTTAATGTCTTAGGCCTAGTTTAGACTATGTGCTTTCACTGCAGAATGGAACTCTTGCAAAATCGAGATACTTAAGTTCAATGTCTAAACTAGGCCTTAGTTTTGATAAAGCATTGTGAACTTTTATAATGTTCCTAATATTGTATTCTTTTTCAACATTTTGAAAAGTCACCTAGAAGCATTTGGACTGTTTAAGCCACTTTTTCATTACTGTGTTAGAAGACACAATATTTTTGATTGTGTCCTAGAGACCTGCACATGACAGATTACCTGTTCTTTGTTCTATTATCAGTCTTTGTGATAACATCTCTCTTCAATCGAGATGGCGCTGGTGTGGCTACAACTGATGACTGGAGAGTGGGCTGTTGATACAAGAGTTTTGTGGATTTAGGTTCTTGTTAACAGACAAATGGAAAGACCCAGTTGCTAGACATGTATGTGTTATTTATAACTGCCACTACAGTACCACCAACACAATGAGGTGATATTATAACAACTACAGCAACCTCTTTATCCTTTCAGTGCATATGTTGTGTTGCAAAACCCTCATGTCTTTTTAAGGGAGAGCTACAAGTAAAGCCGAATTTTTAGGGTGGATTACATCATATTATTTGGTATCTCTATTTAAATTTAGAAAAATACAAACTTAAATCATAACAACACAGTACTGTAGTTGCTAATGACTCGCAAATTTTTGGAAAAATTTGGGGAGATAATTTGGGATAACAGGAGATAGGGTAAGAATAATTGTTTATTTTGACAAAAGTTTTAGTTTTTTTGGATTATAGACCTGTAAGTTTAAAATTAATTTTTGAAGTTAATATTTAATGGGTGAACTCCACCCTGTATGCTTTAACCCTTAAATAGGCAGGCTTTTTGCCATACGTATACAGGCAAGGGGGGGGTTCATTGAGCCCCCTCCCCAAGATTTTTGAATGGTTAAACATATGCACATGCCCTTTGGCATTCAATTATGGTGGGGGGTTCATTGAGGCCCCCCCCCCCCAAGATTTATGAACGGTTAAACATATGCACATGCCCTTTGGCATCCAATTATGGTATGACCTGCTAATTAATTTTCATAGTAACAATCATCAATCAATTAGCCACTGTTGCCATAGTAACAAAAACAAAAATCCAAGACGGCTGCCGAGATTTTGGAGTTTTGAGATTTTGCTCAAAACTAAGAAATTTTATTGGGAATAGCTAGAAAACAACGTTTTATATGCCAAAACTATGAAAGTAGAAAAATATGAATAACTGTGAATTTTTAATCATTTTTACTCGGGCCTGGAAGGCCACGAGTCAAAAAATGGAAACCGTTTTTTATTATTATTTTTATTATTATTATTATTATT
>JAOBRG010399900.1:0-10124 GCA_027574985.1 Umimayanthus nakama | reverse complement strand
GGGGGGTCAAAAAAAATCCTGTCAACCTAAAAGAAAATCTACAGACCCCCCCTCCTCATAAAAAATGATACGTCCCTTAGAGAGCTTAAGCAACGAGGACGAGAACGTCAACGAAAACGTTACAAAACAGTTGCAGAATACAATCACTGCACATGGAAATGCAACCACCTGGCCACTTTTCCGCAGTCGTCCTTAGAAACAGAACGTGAAAACCTCGATTGTCGAGATTAATAGAGAACGTGAACGTTAGAGTGCGAACCATTTCAATGTTTGTGCAGCTTTAAAAACAAAACTTCTGATTTTTCATACTCACACACCTTCAGGCAAAATGAAAAAAAACCGCACGAGCTATACAAACAAGAAAACGGAAAACGGAAAGTTAATAATTCAGCAGCTGTTTTCGTTGACGTTCCCGTCCTAGCTGCATAAGCTCCCTAATGTACATGTGATGCAGACCGAAATGATGAGATACTCTTCAAGGCACAGTAATGCAATTGATGCAATCGATGCAGACCTGCCAGCCATCTCGATTTTATTGTTGCAATCCCGATTTTTGACTTTTAAATTCTCCAAGAATCTGGAGGTTTGATTTTTCTCGAAACTCAGCTAGTAAATATTCCTATTTTTAAGTTTTCATTGCAGATATAAATCAGCGTTTATCCAGAAATTTTAACCAATTGCTTATGAATGCTTGTGGATTTCGGTGCGGATTGGGTTACACAATCGATTGTTTCAGTTATCCTGAACATTCCCTAGGTTTTCATTATCCAAGGAGCCTGCATGGTTTTGATGGGAAGCTTTGTCTGTGGCGGAGGGGTTGAGGGGGGGGAGGGATAGAGCAATGATGAAAGTGTTCTGATTTTACCAAATATTAGCAGATACCTGTACCATTTTTTCTCAATTAGACGCCCACTGCATTTATTAAAATCTCAGCTTTATCGACCTGGCGTCTAAACCGGGTACCATAGGCGTCTTATCGGGGCCAGACATTTATTTACGGGGTGGAAGTTTCTTCCATTATTCTGGTCGACCTTTTTAAATTGTTCATCAAAAACAGTGTATACATATAGGGTAAAGTAATATAACTATAGCATGTTAGATCAAATACTTACGTTGACAGGTGAAACAAGGCGTAAACACAGGCATAAATGTACTATATACTTACAGAAACCAGTTTTTTTACAAATTTTATGTTTAACATTAATAACTTAAAGATACCGCATCGTTATGTTTGTGTAATTATAATCTACGAGTATTATGTTAACGAACTTTAAGACTTCTTAGTACTAGTGCAAACAAACGCCGGGACACCGAGTTAAAGTTGCCGTTCACCTCGAGCGGTGTGAGTTCAGTTTTCCGTTAAAACATTTCGGACACTCACAAATTATCTACAGCTGTATCAGTGGAAAGCTTTTAAAATTGTCTAAACGATGGTGAAAAGTTTGTTTAAAACTTTTTGTCCATAAACGAATGCGAGCATCGTAGTTCGAACTGTTTTTCATAGATGTCAATGCGGCTGTCAGTTTCAATTTCAACCACTTTTAGTTTGTTTGTGAGTTTCAGCTCAATTTTCACGCTTATTCTATCCTGGTAAATTTTAATTGTACGCGTCTGCATTTGCAGCGTACAAAACTGCCCTGATCAGGGTCATACAAAGTAGTTGAAGCTGAATTTTAATTTTCCTTAAGGCGCTTTACATTTTCAGCTATTATTGTTTTATAAGCTTGCCAAATTTGAGGGCATAAAGTTTAAAATTGAGGGAGCATTGATCCTTTACACTGTCGCACTATTAACCAAAACATGTCTCGAGAAATTCACTCCTAAAGTACGCATTGCACGTCATACAATTTTACTTCCGGTAAAAGATCTCATTCGTCGTATCTCGCAAACTATTAGACGTATTGACAGTTTGATGTACATCTGTATTCTGCGAGAATCTCAATATCGATATTTTGATCCAGCATGAACAGTAACCTTAATGTTCACGGCGTTTTTTGCAAATTCAGCCTTTTCGACTTGACGTTTAAACGGAATAGGCATGTAATCGAGGCTAGGCGTACGCCATGTTTGTGTAATGCGATAAGATGGGATAAAGTGTGAAGTGATAATTATTATGAACTTGGAGGTAATGTGATAAGATGGAACGTGATGTCATCAGATGTGTATGATGTGGTAGGTACATTACCATGCGAAAAAGTACACTCAAGTCTAGTCTCTCAAGTGCAATTTAAACATCACCCCAGAGCTTGCCGAATCAAGAGCAGTTTCCTCAACCAGGAGACATGGTTTGTGTCAATGGAATGATAGGTGGCCACCGAGATGCGTACAGAGCAATCATCCTTGAGATGGCAATGGAACAACCTGAATATGTACTCAAGGTGCTAGCAGTGGATTATGGGTATATCGCTGTTGTCCCGGGGTCGACTGTTAGACTCCTTACAACTGAATTGGCATCGTTGCCATCACAGGTAGGTGCATAATGTTCATGTCTGTTGCAGTCTTACTCAGACTCTGAGGGTCTGGCACTACCGTAACTGTGGTTTTCTTCAGGCCACGCTGTGCTGTCTTGCTGGTATCCAGGGCGCTCCTCCAAGAACACATGTGCTGGAGAACGCTGCAGGTTGGTTTTGTTTTGCTAGATCTTTGACTTCCAGCCCAAAGTTTAGTGTACCGACTGGTCTTGATGAGAGATTTTTGTCAACACAGAAACACTTTTCTCATTTCTAAATGTTGGTTTTGGGTGATACAGACTACATATGTACATGAAGATGTAGTACCTTTAGCAAAGCCTTTGAAGTCTGTATACATGTATAGTAGTACGAGAAACTACAGAATTTCAAGGTTTTTGAGGGTGGTTTCAAGTCGTCATTTTGCCAATTTGAGTCTCAACAGTTTACCAGGATCTTTTCACAATCTGAGCAAGCCGTTACTGACGACTGTCCATTAACCTTTTTTAGAAGCCAAAAGCCCACAAATGGTACTGTTTGTTGGTAAATTCTCCTAAACTGTCTCTCTAGTTCCCTTGTACAAACATTTGGAGAATTTAGCTTTTCATTGAGTTGTCTGCTGTTCATGTTCAACATTATGTTTCTTCCGAATATAGTGAGAAGATACAAGTTTACAAAGTGACTGAGGCAGAAAGGATGTTACACATTAGTTTTGTGTTACTGAAAGGTTTCAAACGATGAAGTTCTTTCTGTTTTTCTTATCGATGCCCAAGGAGCTTTGCGAAACCTGAGTCAGGAAAACAGTAACTGCAGACAGTACATAGCAGCCCACGATGGAGCTGAAGCCCTGGTTAAGGTAGTGCTCCATCCCTTATTCTTGATTCCTGCGTACATTCATTTTTGTTTCACACTATTTAATAAATTTACCGAAAGGGTTGGCACAGTGATTTTAAAAGATCTCTCCCTCCCAATCCTGAGGTCCCCAGTTCGATCCCAGGCCAGGCCGAGGGTTGAATGTTTGGGTGACCTTTTTACCTGCTTACGTTCGCTTAGTTTTCCGTCCTCCCGGGGTCGGTAAAGTGAATACCAGCATACATGGACCGCTTTGTAAATTTACTTCTGGTCTGCTGGGGGTAAACTGATCATTGTAAAGCTTTGAGCATCTTTGAATAAATACACCAGTTTACTTTTTACTTTACAACTTATATCAAACATGTTGTACATGCACGAAAAGGAAGACACATAGTGCACATGGTAGATAGTGTGGTTAAAGTGTGTATGAACCAAAGTAGCTAAAAGCAATCAAGCTGGTCACTACCACAGGTACCTACGTTTTACAGGGGGGTAGATGTCTATTACTGAGGCAGTAGAATTTAATAGCAAGGAAACCGTACTAATAGTAGATATCGAAAATGAAAGAAAAGTAGACTAACAAAAGAAGAGCTGAAATCGAGAGGAAAATCGAAAGAGGATTAAATGGTAAGCACTTCATACCAGCCTTGTTCAGATTTGTACTGTACCAACGTTTATTTTCGACATTTTTCAATTTATATTCTTTCTCGATTTTTAAAATCTCTTTTGTATGAAAAAGAACTCCAAACATATCCTTTGTCTCCTCACTGTATTATTTTCATCTAACTGCGGCATAAGAAGGTCAACGTTCTTTTACAAAAAAATCAGCCACATGCGTTCATGCTCCCAGGGCTGCAGGCATGAGAGCATAAAAGATGTACAAATGTGCAAGCGCAGGATAAAAATGTTTTGATCAATGCATTTCCACGCTATGGAGAGGCAAAATTCGTAACGGCTGATTATTTTTCTGTCAAATGCAACAAAAGTGGAACATAAAGTGATGTTTGTTACGTGTACATTACTCCCTCTTGTGTACAATATCATGGCAAAACGTTGATTGGTTCCAGTGTTTGCATGTTCTTTCTCAGCTCTGCAGCATCCCTAACAAAGAGGTGTGTCGGCAGACGGCAGGCGCTCTGCTGAACCTTGCGCTAAATGGTAAAAACAGGGCCAGGATTGGGTACCTTGGTGGCATCAACTCGATGTTTGGTAAGTGGCAAAGTTTTTTCTCTTCTCTCATTGAAGGGGCAAAACAATTTAGAAGCTTCTACAGGCAAAGCACGATAGATGTCAGACGTTCATAAATGCTTTCCAAGAACAGTAGTACTAAGGGGTGATATAGATCGTTTTTCCAAAGATTTATCGTTTAGCAATCCTGGCTTCCGAGGTTTTATTGAATAGTTCTGAAGTATGCAAATGACTTTCCGAAGATTAGTAAACCGAAGATGGGTAAACCGAAGATGGGTATTTACTGCTGACCATTAAATCGGCGAAGTTTGGGAAAGTAGGAGAAAACTACGAGTCGGGGGCACGATTGTGCTTTGGTTTTTTAGGAGTTGGTGTGTGACATCAAAGGCCTCGGTATGAGGCAGCCAATAAGAGAGAAACATGAATACGGGAAGGAAAACATAGGGGAGAAGAAGAACGAAGATGTCAAAAATAAAGCCGCGCACTCTTTAAAAACACCTTGATTTCAATGTTCAGTGTGAAGGTTTTAGTGACGGCCTCGTCCCTCAGTTTGGTATTATTAAAAAAATATTAAAATGGGAAGCATTCATTTTACAAATTCTATATACATAAATACTTACTTAACGAAGTTCAAAAGAGAGAAAAAAAGGGTGACATAAAAATGAAAATATGTACGTTTTTTAAAGAAAACACGAAAACAAGGCCGAGCATGATGAAGCAAAACATCCACTACAGGGCAAGAATAAATTCGCCTAACTTCTTGTCACAAGGAATTAATCTTTAAACAAAGCAAATCTATTCTTGTCCTGCAGTGGAGGTTTTACTTCACTGCATTCGGCCTCGTTTTCAAACTTCGTTTGCATTACTTTGGAATTAATCAATAAATACCACTTCGGAAACCATGACTGCTAATAGATAAATCTTTAAAAACAACAACCTTTCTCACCCCACAGTACTGCTAATAACCCTGCTCTACCTCCTCGCAATACTTGTGAACCACTATGATTACATACCTTAATTTATACCCTCATAGCCACTTGTGTTTTAAACTTTATCGCGCGTGTTTCAACCCCAAGTTTTACCTAGAAAGAGGCCTTTTTAACCAGAAGTCTTCTTATAACCTTATTTGGGCACTCTTATCTCCTCACTCCAACTTGGAGCATAGGACTATTTATTGAAGCACAACAATTTATAAAGTTAATCACTTATTAACAATGAAGCTGTGCATAAAACAATAGACAGTAGAAAACAATGACAATGATTACATCAAAGTTACAAAACTGATCTTGAAACAAGAGGGTGGAGGTGATTGGGGCGGGGGGTCCTCGTAAACAAGTATTGCTTTTTAGCTGGTAGATAGGTTATTATATGGACACAATTAAAACCGGAGGTCGTTAGAAGGGGATTTTGAGGTTCTCATGTTTTATTCTAACTACTCTACTTGGCGCGTCATTCTAAACTTCCTTAAGAGAGATTTTTTCTTTGTCGATTAACAGATCTTTGCCAACGGTTCCCCAAGGATGATGAAATCCTGGAGCTTGCTGTTGGTACCCTACAAAACCTGATGATTGGATCGACAGTTAACCGAGGGCGGGTGGTGGACAGTTGGGGCTTGATAGTTCTGGCCGGAATCTACCACTCCACTGAGAACTCCAGTGTAAAGCAGCGTGCATTAGAAGCCATTAAGAACCTTGTTGGCAGCTCATTGTAAGATTTCTAGAAGTGATGAGTATATTACTAGTCTTTGGTCTATTTAGACGTCATAGATACGCGTACAGATCTCAAAGTTTAAGTTAACATAATTATTTTTTGCTTATAGTTTGGATTAAATGAGTTTTTATAGATTAGTTTTTGTTTTCCTTCTTTACCCCTAGTACTACGGAGGTGTACACCATGTACAGGAGCGGATAGTATGTCTTTGCCTAAGGGCACCGTCTGCGTTTCATTTCATAATGAAATAGAAAATGTAGCTAGTGGGGATGTTTTTCTCCGTTGTATGACGTATGTTGAATGTCGAAATATTTGTAGCTTTAGCAACCTGAATGTGGAAGAAGCTCCCTCATTATACGAAGTTGGAAATATCGACGTAAGGAATATGATGGATGATCACGTCAAAAAGGTTAGTTGCGCTTGAATCAACCTTTTGATTGTCTCACGGATATGTATGCACATACTTAGATAGAGTATTGGAGAGAAGTTGAAACGGCAAGACGTTTAATAACAATTTTGTTCAATTTCTGTTAATTTAGTTGTTCAAAATTCGCAGGTTATCAGTTCAAAGACTTACAGTTACCATAATCGAAACAGTGGCTGCATTCAAATGGGGATTGTGAAAATTTTAGATGTCTTCGATAGAACTAGGAAATTGTGGGAAATGTCTTGTAACAGGATTTAAGAATTGTGGAGAATGTCTTAAGATAAAATAGGATATGGACGGTAATGCCTTGTATCATAAGTAGGGAATTGCAGAGGTTTAAACAACGGGACAACACGCGTTATTTTCAATCGACAGACACACTTCCGGAAAAAATGACAAGTTGATAATGTGTGATAATAATATTGCAGTAGTTTCAATGATTTCTTGCATAATTGGAATCCTATTATAACACTTGCTTTGCCACTCACTATGAAGGTCATTGCAGGAAATATCTTGTTACAGAATTGAGGAATTGTTGGAAATATCTTGTAACAGAATTAATGAAGTGCATGAAATATCTAATAACAGAATAAGGGGTTGTAGCAAATGTCTTGTAACAGAACTAAGGAATTGTAAGGAATGTTCTGTAGCGGGATTTAATAGGGAGTTGTAGGAAATGTGTTGTAACAGAACAAGGGAATTGTAGGGATTGTGTTAATTGTAACAGAATTAGGGAATTGTAGGGAGTTTATTGTAACAGAATGAGGGAATTGTAGGAAATGTGTTGTAACAGAATTAGGGAATTGTAGGGAATGTGTTGTAACAGAATTAGGGAATTGTTGGGAGTTTATTGTAACAGAACTAGGGAATTGTAGGAAATGTGTTGTAACAGAACTAAAGAATTGTAGGGAATGTGCTGTAACAGAGTTAGGGAGTTGTAGGGAATGTGTTGTAACAGAATAAGGGAATTGTAGGGAGTTTATTGTAACAAAACCAGGGAATTGTAGGAAATGTGTTGTAATAGAATTAGGGAATTGTAGGGATTGTGTTATAACAGAATTAGGGAATTGTAGGGAGTTTATTGTAACAGAATCAGGGAATTGTAGGAAATGTGCTGTAACAGAACTGAGGAATTGTAGGGAATGTGTTGTAACAGAACTGAGGAATTGTAGGGAATGTGTTGTAACAGAATTAGGGAATTGTAGGGATTGTGTTGTAACAGAATTAGGGAATTGTAGGGAGTTTATTGTAACAGAATCAGGGAATTGTAGGAAATGTGTTGTAACAGAACTGAGGAATTGTAGGGAATGTGTTGTAACAGAACTAGGGAATTGTAGGGATTATGTTGTAACAGAATTAGGGAATTGTAGGGAGTTTATTGTAACAGAATCAGGGAATTGTAAGGAATGTGCTGTAACAGAATTGGGGATTCGTAGGGAATGTGTTGTAGCAGAATTAGGGAGTTGTAGGGAATGTGTTGTAACAGAATTAGGGTATTGTAGGGAATGTGCTGTAACAGAATAAATTAGGGAATCGTAGGGAATCTGTTGTAACAGAATTAGGGAATTGTAGGAAATGTGTTGTAACAGAATTAGGGAGTTGTAGGAAATGTGTTGTAACAGAATTAGGGAGTTGTAGGGAATATGTTGTAACAGAACTAACGAAATGTAGGGAATGTGTTGTAACAGAATTAGGGAGTTGTAGGGAATGTGTTGTACAGAACTAACAAAATGTAGGGAATGTCTTGTAACGGAATAAGGGAATTGTATGGAATATGTTGTAATAGAATTAGGGAATTGTAGTTTTAATACTGTACCACATTGCTGAAGAACTGATGTTGGTGTCGACTGTCTTGTGTGCTGCTTTTTGTGTTGCAGAAGTTCTCCCTTGCTATTCCCAATGACGATCGTGAGGAATACGTACCTGGGGGTAGACGAACACGATCACAAAGGTGCGGTTAATAGTTCTCTTGTAGATACGATACAACACATTATGATACGATACGATTTGATACGATACGACATGAACTATTACAATGTGATATGATATGATACGATACAGTAGTGCACGATACGATACGATAGATATCATATGATATGATATGAAACGATACGATATGATACATTACAATGTGATCTGATACGATACGATACATTAATATACGATATGATATGATACCATATCATGCCGTACATTATAATACGATACGGTGCAATATCTTATCGTATCATATAACATAACACAACACACTGCACTACAACTGCGCTTACATGCACTCACCAGTACACAACTCTGCAACCGCTGAAAACGGGACAGTACAATACAAACAATAGCATTAAGTTCAATTCGTAGGAAATATCCTGGAAGTATCTTGCATAATATTTACAAGCGTCAATGCATTTACAATATTTTTTTTACTAACAAAAAAATTACCTCTACTAATGACTAAACAGACTCTGGAATTGCAAGAAAACCTGACAATGAGAGCGCAAATTTCTGAGTACTCTTTTGGAACCTGCCACTCTACTTCTGAATGTATTTTGCAAAAAGGTTTTGTTCTCACGTGCAAACAAGTGACAGAAAGGCCATGTTAGCAGGATTAACGTTTAGTTATATCACGAGCCAATCATTAGGAGCCTGTATCTCCTATACTATGCCTCTGAGTCAACCCTTTCCCGAGTACGTTTATTTATAGAACGGCTCTCAGGGGAGGTTTCGCATGCAACAGCTCAAAGACCCAATCAAAACAGAGCTAGATAGAGTGTATCGTTTTACGTCACATTCCTTCATGAAACGCGTGCGAAATTTAAACAATACACTCTATCTGGCTCTGTTTTGATTGGGTCTTTGAACTGTGTGCGTGCGAAACGTCCCCCGAGAACCGTTTTAAAATGAAGCTACTTGGGAAAGGGTTGACTCAAGTAACTAGTGGAGAAGAGGCTCCTAAGGAACAAACCAATTGATCTTTTAGGGGAGGGGTGGGATTTTTTGAAAAAAAATTTCCTGCGAGCCAAGTTCTCGTAAAAAAAATATCCTGCAGCAACTGGTGAACGAAAACAATATCCTGCATCATATTCCCAAGGAAAAAAAAAGGTTGCAGTTCAAAAAAAAAATTCCTGCACACTGTGGGACAAGAAAAAAAATTCCTGCTCACCATAAAAGCTCCCCCCCCCTCCCCCCTCTCAAAAATCAATGGTTCGCCCCTAATAATAGGATCCTGGTTATATAGAAGCTGAAGAGGAAGGTCCTATTACAACCTTTAACACCTGTACAAAGGTTCGTTCTAAACGGACATTGTTCCCTTTTTGTGTTCCCTAGTGTACAGTAATGTTTATTTGTGATTAAAAAGCAATCTTTCTGCTTTCCATTATCGTTAACAACCTGAACCTTGCCTCGATAAGAGACTAGTATAAACATAAGTGCTTAAGAGGCCGTCTCCCTAAGAGCGGTACGCTCGTCGTCGGTTTGGAACTTCGAATTTCTTCATTTTTTGTGCCATG
>JAOBRG010399889.1:0-10124 GCA_027574985.1 Umimayanthus nakama | reverse complement strand
ATTTGATCATCTACACATGTAAAAATGCGCAATATAAATAATAAATATTATTATTATTATTATTATTATTATTATTAGAAGTAGAATACTTATGTATATGTAAATGTACACTCTTAATTTTGATTATTAATTCATAGAAATGCCAAGTGTCTAGTTACGAGATTCAAACTTTAAAGTATAGTTATTGCTATTTTATCATTCAACGCCCCCAGTTGGTTGATTCGGTTTGTCATTAGACATGCCGTCTGTTGGTATGTGGTGGTGAATTATTAACAGCTTGAAACGAAATTTCAAGGCCACAAAAACACCTGTTACAAATTTATCTAAAATTTTTCTTCTAAGTTGTTAAAACAATTTCCGTGTTATTTTAGGTTTCTATAGCTATGTGGCTGTTGTTGTTTCATTATTTTAGTTTTTGTTCATTTTTATATTTTGCTCATTTAACAATCCAGCTTTTGTATGCAATAGATCAGGTTAGGCACCGTGAGTAGCTGGTAGTTTAAGATTTTTTGGTCAACAGCTCTTTGGCTAAAATCGCGGCCGTTTCTGCTCTAGTCCAAGCTTCAGTGGAAGTTTGGAATTGTTGTTTTAATTTCCAAATACTTTATCAGCAAAAGTTGCAGTTAAAGTTAAAGAGGAAATCCTGACAGCTCATCTCCCATTAATGGTTGGTCACTCACCATAGTAAAAGCAATAAGTGGTAAGTGTATTTTACGTTTCACAATAAATATTCTTGATGATTTTTAGATAATGGGACTGCAGCTAGTTGCATGGTTCGTTTTCCTGGCGTCATTAGTCGTCTACGTTGAGGGTGGTAAAGATGTAAAGGTCTGCAATTGGAGCGGGGAGGAAACTTGTCTTCAGCATTATCTGATGGGCCGCTACAGCTTGACGTGTGACAAAGCATCTGCGTGTGATCAGAAATGCATTCATGGTAGATGCAATTTGCAGTGCAACGCAAAAAGGCATTGTCATCAGCAGTGTCGTGAGAGCGCCTGCAAGCAGGTTAAATGCACATCAAAGGTGTGCATACAAGGTTGCACCAAAAGCGGATGTCAGCTTGGATGCCAAGCAAACAAATGCCATCAGACATGTAAAGCAGGTAGATGCAATATGAAATGCCTTCCTCGAGCAAAGAGCTGTGTTCAGGAATGCGAAGGTGGGGGTTGCACTATGACATGCCCGATAGGAACTAAGAATTGTGTGCAGGAGTGCAAGAACGGAGGATGTGTCATGATATGCCCCGCAGGAGTTAAAATTTGCCAACAGAGCTGTAATGGAGGGGAATGTTTAATGGAATGCAAAGCGTCCAAATGCATTAAATCATGCAATAAAGGTGAGTGCCTAAAGAAAGAGGCTCCCAGAGAAGTTGATATCGTGACCACCTGCGACAAAGTGAAAGGCAATCTTTGCCAACAGAGCTGTCTCGGTGGAGTTTGTAATATGACATGCAGCAGAAAAGACCGAGCACAGCACTCCTGCATCCAAGTTTGTCCTGGTGGTAGATGCAACATTGCCTGCAATTTAAAAGAATCATGTAAGCAAGAATGCACCGGCGGAGACTGCAACAGAATGACCTGTAACTCTGAAGTTTGCATTCAGAACTGCATTGGAGGTGGTTGCAACATGGCATGCAAGTCAAGGAGATGCTACCAAGTTTGCACAGGAGGCGGATGCAAGGCGTCTTGTGATCCACGCGTTAGCAAGTGCTACCAGTCCTGTCCAGGAGGCAAATGCACATTTGCTTGCAAATCAAAGCGGTGCTACAGACGGTGCAAGGGCGGAGGTTGCAAATTTGTAGAGAAAATTATTCATCTGGTTATCAAAACCACAACTAAACCTCCAAAAAGCATAGCTAAAGAGTGTAAAGATCTTGCAGGTGGAAATTGCGGCCAGACATGTTCCGGAAAAAAGCGTTGCTCTCTAAAATGCAAGGGTGGAAAGAATTATGAGTCTTGCAACCAGGACTGCAGGAACGGAAAATGCAAACTAAAATGTGACACCCCCGGCTCCTGCAACCAAACTTGCTACAAAGGACGTTGCCGTACTATGACCTGCAATTCTAAAGATTGCAAGCAAAATTGTGTTGGCAAAAGCTGCAACATGGATTGCAAGTCCGATAAATGCACCCAAGTCTGCCAAGGACGGAGTTGTCATATGAAATGCAACTCTAAGAGCAAAGAGTGTCATCAGATTTGCAAAGGTGGTGGATGCCTTTTCAAATGCCTTGCCAAATCTTGCAAGTTCTCGTGCGAGGGAGGCGCGTGTATCACGCGAGATTATCGTAGCCATAGCAACAACATCGGTCGCTTGGGTCGCACATACCACTTGGTCTCTCTGTACGATAAACGCGGACGTTGATGATTGGAGCTATACCAAAGGGAAAGACCGAGAACCGTATATCAACCGCTTGATCGTGCCATGAATAGTTAAGATCAAATAAACTAATTAGTTTAAGTTAACTTTTACAAATAGGCTTTTGGAGTTAAACGTGTTGAACAACAAAAGAACAACATAAACATAGTTTATTTACATCAACAACATTTCAAGTTGTAATAAGTTTAGAAATAAAAGTCAAGATTAACAGCGAAGGTCACCTGAAATAACTATATCGACTCATCGCGACAGGTGGCAACTAAACATAAAAGCAAACAAGGCATTTCAGTAGCATTAATCATTTGACAAAGTCACAATAAAATAAAATAAAACTGAATACGAAGTCTGATTATAGTTAGTGAGCATACCAGGGTTTTAAATTCAGGCGTGTCTGTGCGACCATTTTAAAGTATAAAAAGAAAATACGGATGCATTAAGGAAACATTAGCAACACATCAATCGGCACGTTTGGTGCTCAAAGCGTTAAAACTACTAAACTGTCATTTCCAAGTCAGATACTGCAGTTTCTTTGTCTGACCTGTTTCTACGATCACACATGGGTGAACGATTTGTTGGAAGCCATAGTTCTGACCGTTAATTTCGAAACTTCGCAGTTTCAATCGTATTCTTACCTCTCGAACGTCAAAGGGGGTTACTTGGACCTACCTGTAGGTTTTCAAAACTAAAAAATGAAGTTTTGAAGCATTTAAATGAAACAGTGTCCCTGGTATGCGAGGTCAATTATGCTAGAAGCAACGACTTGTTAATAAATTTACTGCTACTACTACAACGTCCAGTACCTGTAGTCCAAACATGAACGCATATTTTAACCTAAACTGGATGACGTCATCTTTTTTTAAATTGCAAAACTGTATTTAGTATTAGTGTTTTGAACATTCTTTCCGTTCGAATTATATTTATCCTCCTATTTGAAACAGTAAACAGATGCTTTCAAGTAATTTCAAGCAAAGAGGCAGCAGTTTTGCTGAAACAAATTTTTCTGAAAGTCCAAGACCGCAGACAAGAGGTTGGACATGTTGTGAGATGGCTGTTGATTGTTGATTGTTGTTATAAAAACACTGCTTGCAAGCTTAAGTTTGATCTTTTACGTGCAGCTGTTTGGGAAACCGTAAGTGGTCAAAGTGAATCCCCTCCTTCCTTATCTTGAGTAAATTTGTAACGATATTCAAGTTTGTCTGTCCGACGGCAAACATCTCTTTCAATGGAAACCTAGAAAACTTACCCTAATCTTAAAATTCTTCACTTGACGAATGACAAAATTTTACTTATTTGTCTGTGAGTTATTGGCTGGGGACATTCTTCCCCCCCCCCCCCCTCCCCCGCGCCGGGGCAAAGGTACCCCAAAGGAGCATGGGACGAAAATGATTGAAAGCAAAGAAGCTCGACGATAAAAAAAGATAAGCATCATTTTTAAGAAATGTTATTTTTCACAGTTCAGGAAGATAATACCCTTAATGTGAATTTGAACCTAAAATATGTTTGTACAAACACTAAAGCCTGATTCACACTAGCACGCAAACTCAATTGCACACGGCAGCAGACTCTGACACAAGAAAAATAATTTTTCCGTTTTATTGCGTCAGTGTCTGCTTCCAATTTCTTTCTGTATTCTTCCATTTGCGATTGCAATTGTGAATGCGTCGCTAGTATTAAGCATGCAGGCTTAAACGACTAAGTTTTCGTCCACTCAACATTTAAATAACGTTGCAATAGTTGCCGAGTGGTTTCAAAGAATATCGATTAAGTACACATTGGCCCACATTAGATGCTATGATCGGTCGAAAAAATCCTCTCGTGTGGTCCCCTGACATTCTGTTAGAGAAAACTTCTGAACGACAACACTTTAACATTTCGAACAATTTTAAAAGTGTAATTCCCGTTTCAAACGCCGTGCTACAGTCGTGCCAAGCAAGCTCGACTGCAGCACGGCTTTGGCTCGACTTGGTTTCAAACGCCGAATTTGACTCGAACCAAGGTCGGACTCGGCGCGACCTTGTTTCCAGAAAATCAAAACCGGTTTGACCACGTTTGAAGTTCATTTATAATTTATGCAACAAATTCCGCACGACTTTGGTGCGACTTTAGCACAGCGTCTAAAATGAACCCGAGCTAGAGTCGTGCACCATGGCGCGGGTTGGTTTAGTCGCCTTGCTATTTTAAAAAAGTCTTGCCACGGTCGAGTTTGCCAAGTTCGGGTGAGTCAGTTAGCACGACTGTAGCAAGGCGTTTGAAACGGGCCTTATTGGCTAATGAGATAAAAATAGTTTAAATATAGGTATATAATACAGTTATTACCTTTTAGCCTAGTTTTTAATTACTTTAGAATTTTACCGTAATACAGCACAGCCGCTAGGCTGCTAAGTTTTGAATATAAAAAAACTACTCAATTTTGTAATTAGTTACTTACTTACTTACTTACTTACAGGTAAGGTCAGTCAATCCAGACTTTGCCTTGTCTCTTCTCCATGAAAAAACCCTTAAAGCAAGCCATTGGAGTTGAATGCCTTCCACATGTAAATTGTATAACGACGTCTTTCAAAGTGTAATAACAGATATGATTTGTTTTGTTTGGGGGATAAAGCAAAAGTGATCTGAATAACGTGGGGCACTGCCAACACGCTTTGAATTTATAAGAACAACTTTCTTTTATCTGTAAGAACAACGACAATTAAAATGGCTACAATAGTAAAACAGTTTAATAATACACGGGTAGTTTTTAATTACGCTGTAAGTCTGAAAGACAATGTTGGAAAGCTTGTTCGAGCGATTTACAGTTATCTATTATTCCTTAGCCGACAAAAGGCTATGCCTTCGTGCGCAACGAGAATACAGAGTTTTTTATTGCCTTCTCATCTCATCTTAATTGGCCGCCCGACATCACAGTGACTTCACTTGCAAATTTGATCTACAGACACATTTTGCAGAAGCTTGCAGATTTAACCTGCTCAACCCACAACTTGTCCTGTCGGTCATGAGAAGCGCTTTATCGACATTAAAACAGATTTTGGAGGCGAAGCTAAATACTGATTACCAATATTAGGTTATTGAAGCATAACGCAATTCAGTGCTAATCACTGTAACCAGAATGCATGGTCTGTTTGTTACTGACCCGTTTTCTCCAAGGCTCGCTTTGTTCCTTGTTATGTCTTCAACTGTTCTTAAAATTTGGGCGGATATGTTCTTTAGTGTTGTCGTTAAAGATTGGCCTTCTAAAAAAGGTCGTGTTCCCAAATTAAAGTACTGGTGCTCACGTAAACGTCACTGTAAAGAGATAGAACAATACCAAAAACAATTTAAATGAGTTGCAAATGTCTTAGTATTTGCCAAAGAGCAACACAAAAGAGTTATTATCTTGGAGATCAAGCTTTTAAAATCATTCAGCACAGATCATCTTTGTACACGGAGATACTGAACGAACTAACGATACTTCAAAAGCTTGAAAGCCTGTACAACATGAATTTTTTTCAATTTACATTTCTCATTTTTATGTTCATGGGCCAAGCAGCAGGTAGCAATAACATCATTGTGAGAACCAAGTATGGAGACATTCTAGGCACAGTGATGTCCCCTCTACCGATACCTAAATCAGTAATAAGCAAAGTTAACACGTTTCTTGGCATTCCTTTCGCTAATCCGCCAGTTGGAGAGCTACGGTTCCGAACTCCACAACCAGTCCAGGCCTGGAAACCAAATGTTTACGATGCAACATATTTTAGAAGAATTTGTACGCAAAAGCGTGAAAAATTTGGGGAGCCGTTTAAAATAGTGTTTTCAAACTTTGGAAAGAGCAACTACAGCGAGGACTCTTTGTATCTCAACGTTTACGCATCGTCCCGGAATGATTCGTTGAACCCGTCTACGAAATACCCAGTTATGGTTTACATTCATGGCGGTGCGTTTATAGTAGGGACAGGAATCCTCAGTGCAGGTCACGTGATCCCAGCTTATGGTGTGGTGTTTGTAACATTTCAGTATCGTCTTGGACCGTTTAGGTTCCTGTCTACTGGAGACTCCAATGCTCCCGGGAACTACGGCATGCTCGATCAAGTGCAGGCACTGAAATGGGTAAAGGAGAACATAAACAGCTTTGGAGGGGACCCAGATAGAGTTACCATATTTGGACTGAGTGCAGGCGGCGCTAGTGTTGGCCTGCAGCTGTTGTCGCCACTGTCTGCGAGTTTATTCCATGGGGCGATTTCTGAAAGCGGAGTGGATCTTTCTCCGTGGGATTTTACAACGACGCAAGTCGCGAAAAGCAGGACCGTGGACTGGCAAAGAATTGGGTGCGAACACAACAAACTCGACAAACTGGTTGACTGCTTGAGGAAGAAAGACGCCTGGGACATAATATCATCTGAGGGAGACACATGGCCACCAGTAGCTGATGGAATCCGGGGCGCACACGCCTTCTTGCCAGATACGCCGCAGATTTTACGAAAAACTGGCAAATTCAGAAAGGTTCCTTATATTGTTGGATTCATGCCCAACGAAGGAGTCTTCTTTCTTCCTCAACTAGAGAATTCAACGACCAACCTCCAGCATTTCAAGACAACGATGAACGCTTTAATCACCGAAGGATGGAAGTAAATGGATGGGAGCAACACATGGTAACAATTTTATTTTCGATTTTGGTGTTCCTTTTTTGAGCTCCCAACAATACAAGGACGATGACAAAAATGTCAGTCTCCTTGTAATGTCGATATACACCAACTTTGTGAAGCTGGGAAACCCAACACCGGAGCCGCTGTCAAACGGAGTACAGTGGTCAGCGTTCAACTCGACTAACCTCGCTTACCTTCGCATTCAACCTGATCCTGATATGAAGAGCAACTTCCACCCACATCGAGTAGCCTTCTGGAATCACTATCATCCCCTGCTGGTGAAGTCGGCACGCGCTTGTGACAACGATCAGGGCAAGGTCAGCAGTTGCGCCAGAGCAAGCTGATTTGCAACCATGACTATGCCTCTTGTGGTTGGAGCATGCGCTGTGTTGTTGCAATAAATACTACAGCTCAAAGGTTAGGTTAAACTCACTTTCTAAAACTTGAGATTATTTTGATGCCATTCTTGCACTCGTTTATTTAAAATATAAGGCATGATTTTTATACATCATTTGTTTGCAGTTCATTCGCCTTTATTAACTTGAAACCTTTTGTAAGTAAATTTGAGTAAATTAGTGAAAAATCATTTGAAGGCAGAACGAATTCAGTTAGCTAGTCCAAAAGGTTGACCAATCAGAAGCGGATTGCCTCAATCATTCGCAGAGGATGATGGGTTGCTAGCTCAACAAATTGCTAAGCCCGTCTTGACCTACTTTTTGAACGTAGTCTCGTACATCATTTGTTGCGTTGACTTGTTCATGTATTGATTACTGGTACGCGACAAAAATTATACGGCTAGCCACAGTTCCTTTCGTGTGTTATGATGTAATGCGCGTAAACATAAGGAAGGGTTAGACCTTCTGCAGCATGAGAGACTAAGAACCACTTTCTGTTTCGATCAACTTCAATATTTCAGTGGAGTGTTTCAACGCTTGATACAATAAATTAATGCAATAAAATAATAGAGTTTTATTTAGAAGAGTAAATTTTTATCTTAAGGTTTCTGTTTCCAAGCCTGATATTGTTCTTACGTTCAGTTCTTAATTTTGTTCGTATAAAAAAAGCGTGTAGATGCTTCTCAATTGACCGTGTTCAATAAGATCTTACTGTGACTGTGAGGTGAAATAAAGCATGAATTGTTGTATGAAGCAAGAATGCAGTACATAATTTCGCTTTATATTCGATACTTCTGATAAATTCCCTGTATAATAAATATAACATTGTCGTTTTGTATTAAACTGCAAGCAGTCCCTATTTTTTTCTCCTGAATTGTCTAGCAGCGGGAGGAAATCACAAGCGCTTGGGGCGCGGTTTGTATATAATGCTGCATTTCATTATGGCTAGTTTTGTTCATTCAAAACTGGGCAAGCTGTAACTCCCTAATAACTTACACATGCTCTGAGCGACAGACACTTGAGCAACCACATTATTTTAATATAATATTTTTGGCGAACTACCATTTCGTTCGCGGAAAATCGTTACTAAAACATGAAATGTGGTCCTCCACATTCATTCCTCATACACTTACAAGCCAAATCGGTTGCTATAATCAGCTGTGACGGATGCATGGAATGGTCAGATCGTTCTTTCAAGCCTCTACCCACCCCGACCCCCCTGTTTATGAATGCGTGAAAACAAGAACGAAAAACCCCAAAGGTATATTTTTTTTAAAAAAAGAGAAGGATTTTCTGCGCTCGTGAGTAAACTGTTTGTAGGTTTTCATTAACAAGGGCTGGTGTGGAAATTATTCAACTTCGCTCATGAGGTTTAAGTGTGTAGCTGACGGACGTTTGGATTGTTAAACCTTGGACAAAGGAGTCAGCTCTGACGAACGGCTAGCGCTCGAAATGTCAACTACGCACTAAAACGTCCTGGGCGAAATCACACGTTATCAACCCTTGTTGATAAAAAAAATATTGAACAAAAAATCCTGCGGAAACAAGTGTAACATGTAGTAGTACATATACTTGGAACGGCAGATCACCGTCTCTGCCATTTGGAACAAACATTTAAAGAATTGATTTCATTGTCCGTATTGTTGCTAATCGAAATTAATTTGTTTCTTTGGACAATTTTCTTATATACATGTAGTATAAATTATATTATTTATACTGAACAACACACTGTTCAAGCCGAACTTCAAGTAAGTGATAATAGCAAAAGCAGTGCCACAAGAAAAGATGGACAACACAACTTGCCACTGTTGTTTCTTGAATTACGAACGACACGAGAAGAAAACATGCGTGTGATTGAGTGTTTGGTAGGCCAGCTGACGTCATCGTACTCAGCATCAAACTCGACAGCTGATTGGTTCTGAGTTAGACTAAGATTGACACCTATGTCATGACTAGCAGGGTCATCGAGTGCTTGAGATGAAGAGTACTTGATTTCATGCTCTTTTGGTGGTGGCCGGGTGGAGGCAGCAGGAAGTGGACTGTTTCTGCCACGCCAGCTAGGCCCTACATGTGACACTTGAACGCATTCCTTTGCATGACACTCAGTCTCACAACCACCGTTGGGACACAATTGAACGCATGTTTCTACGCCTGCGTGACATGTCATTCTGCACCTCCCCCCAGGAGCAGTGCACACCTGGTGACAATGTTTCCCCCAGCACTCCATAGCACAACCTTTCTTTGCGCATGCTTGTCTGCATTTTGTGGAACTGCATTCAACTTTGTGACATTCTGTGCCACTCACACAGTTCTGAAATTAATTGAAAAGAAAAGTAATTTCTTTATATGTACCCTAGATCTAGTTGCATTATTCTAATATAAAAGAATGTGGCTAGAAGTGCGTTGCATTTAAATCTACACAACTTTGAGTTTGCTATCGTATTCCACTAGCTTCACTTCAATTCAATTTTCATTTTGCGTTTGAAACCCGCAATTTTAACTGTAAAACTGTCGGGGTCTGTAATCTTCTTTCTGCAATGTAAAAAAATAGAGGAAGAATTGTATTATATTGATAAGTACTATATTTATCGTCGGATTTACCAATTAACTACCTTTATCGTAATGTATACGTAGAATCTCTACTTTTTTGTGTGCACCCCTACATATACACTGAAAATGCTATCGTAGTGCATTCATTAAAGACGGGACCATAAAACATTAGTGTCCCCAA
>JAOBRG010399888.1:2573-17539 GCA_027574985.1 Umimayanthus nakama | reverse complement strand
TAACGACAGTTAAAATAAAATACTCTTTGAAGATATTTGCTTAAACTGAACAAAACTTATTTTCGTGTCGCCGTGTTTGTTTTGCACCAAACGAGTAAAAGTAGTTTCGACAGCTTCAATTAAAATTTTTTTAAATTAACAGTACCAGAACTCATTATGAATCAAAAGCAAAGTTTGTGAATATTCAGTCCACTTTTGTAAGTGCAAAATATAGGATATCACTCTATAGATTTGCGTCATCGAGTGTTGTCGACAACCCCACAATGTTTTAGTCAGACCGGCCTCCCTCGGATACTAGAATTTTTCCTTCTCAGTTGGAGGTTAGGCTGCGGGCAATCGGACTTATAAGCAGCTGGAGCGCGCAAGCTTTTATTTTGCTTGATTTAGTAACCATTAAATTACTCAAGGTTTGGAATACAGATTGCGTTTTTGCTGCTGAATTGAGTAAAATGTTTGCAGCCATACAACTAGATTTTACACGCTGTACTGTTGCATAGTGTTTGAACACGTGAAGTTATTATGAAAAAATCTAAGTGACTCAATTAGTATTGTCAAATGAAGTCACGTTCGCTTGGTTCAAAACTTTACGGACTACTTTTTTTTGCTACACGGTTAATTTTTTGCCGAAAGTTGGTGTCTTTATATTGCGCACAACGCCAAAATTTATATCAAATTAGGTGTTTCAGCGACCGCTACTTTACAAGTGGGTCGAGCGATAACTATTTTTGAGGTTTACGTTTGCCCCAAAATGATGCTTTATCTCTGTGCAATTTTGAAGCTGTTTTAATCTTTGAAATCTCCTGGGAGAATAAACTATTATAGAAACAACTTGATTCTATTCTATTTGGGGTATAAACAACTCGAGAAAAACGATGCTTTACTTGCATTTCTTCACTAAATCCCGGCTCTGCCCTTTTGACAACTCGTAGCAACCGCTTTAGTCCGTGGTGACAGTAAAAGAATTCTTCTCGAAGCGTATTTTACCTTATAGAAGATTGAGTCTGAGAAAGTTGAGCAACGCTTTTCACAACTTGGTTTATTGTATTTTATCAATGGTCACAAGAACCCGGTATTTACTTACGCAACGCAGGTTGAACGTTTCTGATTGGCCAATTTGCAAACAATAACCGACGCGCTTTGTGTTGCAAAAACCCAAAGGAATTCTTTTGCGCGTTGTAATTTTGTGCTACACACTCAAATCACACGGTACGTGCGGTATAAAGGGAAAAGTAACACGGACCTTTTGACGTTTTGTGGAGAGAGTTAAAGGTTTTTTCAGTTAGGGCGGCCAGCTGGACACATGGAACCAGTGCCCTATTCCCCCTCGGCCTCGCCGAATCGGGTTTCTGGGAGCTTGGTTGAAGCAGAGACTGTCACAATGGAGCAACTCCACAGCGCACGGGAAACTTTCTTTGATCTGGAGAGCGCATATCACAAGTTCAAGATCGAACTGGAGAGTGTCCGAGAGGAGCACAGAAACGAGGTGAGATTTAAAATTCATTGGTGGTAATGAAATTAAACTGTGTCGTGTCGAAATGGGGCTAATTTACTTGCGATTAGTTAAATGCTCACATAGTTGAATGAGGGGCTGCAGGTATTAGATATTTTAGTAACAGTAGTGAGTTGATTTCAGGACTATTTAACGTACAAAAAGGTGTTGAAATTGGTGGAGTTAAACTGTGTGTCATCAGAATGGAGTTAGTTTACTTGATTAAATCCTCTGATAGTTGACAGGAGCTGTATTTGTATTAGTACCAGTTGGTTTACCATTTATTTGATCTAGTAGAAAAATAACTTAGAATAAGCTTTATAGCCCTTTTGAGCTGAGTAGTCACTGTGTCCGATCTTACACGTTTCATTTGATGTTTTTCTGGAATAGAACTGTATATAAATCAGTTATCACTAAGTTAAACATGTTACAGTAAGAAATTAGTCGGTTAGGTAATTACAATTCGGAATTCTTTAGGGTTTAACGATATGCAAATAGAGATTGTTTGCATAACATTTTCGTGTTTGGCCTTGAAACTCACTCTTGAAACGAAACAAAAGAAAGAAAACCAAGACAACACATGGCGTCCTTAGCTGAACTCGATTTCATTTTAACTTCTGTTTTACCAGATTTTTTTTCCTGCAAAAAATTCAAGACTTTTAAAAACATCAGTTTCTTTTTGCTCGCTCGGGACTGCAAAGCGGCACTTGTAGTTGTAAAATAAACGCAGTTACTCTAGAGGTTTCTCGTCAACACGAAGGGGGCGTTTTTCATAGTTTCAAAAGTTTGGATCTCTGAAACTGTTGGTTTTGTCCTATTTCCTTCTTGCCTACTTTCTGTAAATTCAAGTTAATTTTTTAGCTTCTTTTTTGTTGCTAAATGAGTTTGCGCTATAAAACGATTTATTCCTGAAAACAAACACTTAGCTCGGTAAATTTTGCGTTACTGTCGTTGAATTTAGATACGGAAAACTTCTGAACAGTTTCCTGGCTCAGGCAAGAATAGTTTTCAAACTTTTTTTCGTTTATGAATTGCAATTTGTCTTGGTTTTCCTAGACTTACAAAGTTAAGGCTCCTTGCAGGGATCCTCTGTGTGTTTACTTTACAACTTGCTTTTTACTTTAATTAAGTTTACTTAAGTCTTGGACTCGTACAATTAATATTGAGTTTCCACGTTGTGACGCTGTTAGCGAGTCCTTCAAAGTAATAACAAAAAACTGCCGGCTATCTGCAAGGCAGGTCAGTATATGCTCATAATAATCAGTGTGGTCTCTGACTGTGCAGACTTTTTAAAATAGAGTTGGACTGTAGAGGAAATTGGCGCTGAATAATAAACTACTAAATTAAAAGCATTTGAAAATACAATCATTTTGAAAAGGGTATAATTACTTATAGAAAAACGAGCAACCGTTTAGTATGCATATCTTGGAAATGATTGGAAAAGAGGAAATATATGAGGTATGAACTTTCTGATAAACATTTTTAGTTTTGGAACTAATGAATTCTGAATTAGTTTTGAAGCGACCGTTTTCTAACTTTCAAAGATACGGTTCTTGTTTTTTCTGAGATGTTTGCTTGAGAATCCGTACAATTTCGAATCTCAAACCTGTGTTTGAGTCTGTAATTTTTTTGTTTTTTTAGTTGTCAAATTGAAAACAACTAAAACTAGCTCACTGCCAAGTCATAAGAAAAACAAACTGAACGAATAACCTTCGATGAATCGTTGGTTTGAATTTAACTGAGGGGAAAACTGTGTTTTGTTTAGAGCATGGTTTTGCTTAATCGTTTTCTAATTTGTGTTATTAGACCATAACAACTGTTTGTTTTTGTGAAAACAACTTAAGTAATTTTGTTGAGCTAAAGCTACTAGATGTTATCCGAGTCAGGTTCTGGTGCCATCTGAACGTTTCGCGTGCGCTGAAAACTATAGACTTGCAACAGTGCTGGGCCAGGAAATAGGGGCTGCATATTTTAACGTAATTTAAGGGTCTAAACTGATTATTCCTTTTGCATTCGCAGCTGTCTTGGGTTTTGCATCTTCTCATGTTGCTAGTCCGATACTTGTTAATCTTAAATTTTGTTGTAACCGGGTTCTGACAACGAATAACTGGTATCTGCCTCTAATATTAAAATATCTCTTTACGCTAGGTTACTGAATTATTGCTGCGGCCGCACATATTTCGCTCAAAATACAAACTTTGGTAAAATACTTAAGACCAGCTCCTCCGTAAACTGAGTTTTGAATGTAAGTTATTCTGTGAGATGCATTTGAAAATGTCGTTTGAACTTGCACCATAGAAACATGTATTATTATTAACTAAAAATAGTCAACTACTTTTGGTAGGTTAAGTATATACCATCAGTTCGTTTGATTTAAACGGGCGTACTCAGTAGTAGTGCAATATTTCCATATCCACCACTCCAAGACAGTTAAAAATACAAAGTAAAAAAAATTCCGATTAACACAACAAAAATCAATCACGATTCTGACTTAAACGCTGCAGATGGCATAAGATCGAGTACGATTGAAACGGGTTACAGTCATGTGTGATGAAGCATGTACATTTCATGTTGGCCCGAACTAAGATGGGTAACTTTTCACGGAACGCACTGACAGTCCCTAAATTCTCTGATTAACAGTTGTCCTGTTTGCTAGGTCGTGTTCATTGTCAAAATCAGTTGTTTTCACCGTCGTTCTGCTTTTTTTTTAAAAACAGCGCGTTTTGTATGGAACAAGCGCAAAATTTACCTTTTAACTCTCTCGGCCCCAATCACGCCTTGACCTACTGCTGAGTTCTTCTAAACGGTCACGCAGCACGTTTATCAACATCTGATTTCTCCTTACGATATCAATACAAAACAAGTTGTTTTATTGTAAGGTTATAGGATTGATCATACACTGAGAACAACCCAATAAAAAAAGACTCAAAATTGTTTATAAGAGATCTATGGACACCATTTAGGCGAATCTAGCAGCACATCATTTATAGTGTTTGGGGCTGAGAGGGTTAAGGTTTTTGAAAATCGGCATTTCACTTTTGCTTTAATAGCTCTTTTGTATGAACACTTCTTTTTTCGTCGTACATGACAAGGTCTGTAATTTAAAAACACAACCCTTGCATCCTCAGCCCAAAGCGTGTTATTTGAAAAATGAAGGAAGCGGCTAGTTTAGGAACTGAGAACGTAGCAGTTTCTCATGAAGCAATACACGTGCTTAAGAATCCGTGCTCACGTGGGGGAGGGGGATAGGGGGTAAGGGTAGGGGTAAAGAGTGGAAGAAATTGCAATAAGTTGGAAAAACCGCACAGAATATATTCTTCCAATTCCCCCTCCCGATATATTGAGAATGATTACTTCTACTCTAAGCCCTTTCTTAACTGTAATAACTCTCTTTCTAGGTTGATAAACTTCGAGCACAAATTGAAAATCTTATGAAGCAAAAGGCTCAACTTCAAGAGCAGCTGAGAGATTCACGTGGAGATGCAAAAAAGCACCAAGAGGAAACTGCAAAACTTCAGCGAAAACTGACGGAGAAGGAGTGGGCACTAGAGTCCATGACAAAAGAGCTTGCCGCCAAGAATAGCATCATAGAGAGGCTACGGGACGAGAAAGTAAATCTGGAGAATGAAGTCGCTTCTTTGAAGCATGACAGGCTTTCGACAAGCAGCGATCTCGTATTGAGCGGGCAAAACCAACCTGGCGACGGCAGCGACTTGATACTCGTGCAACAAGAGTTATCCGAGTTGGAAATGAACTTCAGGTTTTCGCAGAAAGAAAAAGAGGGCCTACAGGAAGACCTCGTTTGCACTCAAGCGAAGCTAAGAGATTGTCAGTCGGAGTTTGACAATGTCCAACGGGAACTTCAGAAGAGCAACAAGCAAAGCATGCTAAAGATCTCCAAGTACGAGGCACAAGTTCAGAACGTCACCAGGCAGAGGGATGATTTCAAGGCGCAAACAGACACCCTTCGTGATGACTTACGTAAGAGCAGAGAAGGTTACGCAATCCTTCAGCGCGACGTGGTTGACTTTCAGAAAAAGGCCGAGCTTTACCGACAAGAGCTAAACGTGAAAACAAAACAATTGGAGCAAGTTGAGGCTTCAAACAAGGCTCTAGAAGGTAAAGTTGACGTGATGAGGCACGATTTCAGTACGAACCAAATATCATCAGAGGTCTTTGATCGGCAGCGGGAGAACTTGGAAAAAGAACTAGAGATTGCAGAGATGAAAGTACAGGAGCTTGACGAAATATGTACGGTCCTAGGTCAGGACCGAGACGAGTTTGAAAACGAGCTTAGTTTGGTAAAGAATCGACTTGCGAACTCTGAAACTAATCTTGACCGGGAACGCCAAAGATCTGCAGAGCAAGAACAGCAAGTGGCTCAGTTGAAGCCAAGATTGGGTCAGTTAGAATCTGAACTGTTTGCCGCGCGGGGTAAATCAGCTCAGTTGGAAGCGAGCTACAATGAAGCAACAGGCCAGCTTGATAGCTTATCAGTCAAGTTAGATGAAGCAACAACCCGTCTGGCAGACTTCGAATCATCTGATCAACTGCAACAACAGGAGATTGATGATCTCAAAGACCAGCTTTTGCATGCAGAACGAAGAATATTTGATTTGAAGACTTCTGTTAGTAGAGGCGAAGAAGAGAACGATGATCTAGAAGCTAGAACAACTACCATGAAGACAATGATATCTAAGTATGAAGGACACATTGAAAGCGTGAACACCGACAGAGCACAACTGAAGTTGGAGTTAGAAGAAGAGAAAAGCAAGTTTGCAAAGTTAAAGAAGGAGTTTTTATCCGCACAGACAGCAGTTGGAGAAGTGAGCAGAGAGTTAGAATGGTTCAAACGGGACTCCACTGCTAAGGACAAAGCGATGGGAGATATGCGTGCGACGATAACCTCTTTAGAAAATAAATTCGGCTCCTTCGTGGAAGAAAACACCAAACTCCAAGCTCACGTAGAAGTTTTGGAAGAAGAAAAAAGAACTCTACATGAAGAAACCCTACACGCTCAAAAGGAACTACATGAGATTGACGCAGATTACAGACTCTCAATAGAGGAGACAGATCGTCTGAATATCGAACTCCAAGATTTGAACAGGCTTCTGTCTGATGTGCAGGCTTCGCAGCAAGTTTGCGAAAAACAGAAAGTCGATTACGAACAACAGCTGACAGTACAGAGCCAGAAAGTTAACCGTTTAGAAAAAGACCTTGCAGAAACAATAAAACGAAAGGCCATCTTGGAGGCACAGGTTCAAGAAATCGAGGGTTGTGCGGGACAAACCTCAGAAGAAATTGTAGTTGTTCAGAGTCAACTGGTTGAAAGCGAAAAGATAATGGACGACTTCAGACGGAATGTTGCTGATAAAGATGGAATGATTGAGGAGCTACGTGAACAAGTGATAGTGTTAGGTTCGGACGTGGATTCTGCAAAAGGAGAACTTACCTTCAAAAGTAAACAACTTGAAAATGCAGAGAGTGAGATGAGAAAGCTACAACAAAGTTTAGCACTAAAGGAAGAAGATAATAGCCGTCTAAACGCCATGTATGAGTCAATTAAAAAGAAATGCGAGATGCTGGAACTGGATAAAAGCAATACACAGAAGAAAGTCGCTACAGTGGAGGCAAACCTGAGGAAAATCGGTAGCAAAGACAAAAGTGCTGAACGTGATCTTGAAATTGAGCGTGAGAAAAGCAGCGAGCTGCAGAATGAAAACGCAAATCTGCGCAAGAAAATGGCTACAATGGAGGCGGAGTATTTGTCAACTAAGAAGTTTAATGAAGAGTTGGAAATCCAACTTGATGGCACAGAAGAGAAAATTGCAAACAACAACCTGGAAATTGAACGGCGGGATGCAGAGGCCACAGAAGAGAGGCAGCGTGCAGACTTTGTGCAAAAGAAATTAGACGACACAGAGAAAGACTTAGACACTGCACTGAGGTTGAAAGAAAAGGCGGAGGACGATTTGTACGGTGTGCGCAATCGCAGCGGGAAGCTGGAATCGCAGATGGAGGTTCTCCAAAGACAGAAGCTGTTGATGAAGGATCAGCTGGACGAGCTCAATGGAAAAGTAATCCAGTCAAAGGAGGGTATCATGAGACTGGAAAGTCAATTATTGGAAAGCAAGAAAATAAATGAGAGCATTAATAAGACTATCGCAAAGAAGGATCAGACAAATACAGAACTTACTGCTAAGCTCAGAGCTCTTGAAAGAGAGATGGAAGATCAAAAACAAGAACTACTTGCTACAAAAGTAACTTGTGGAGGGTATGATGCAGAAAGGCAAGATTTGGAGCGCCGAGTGAATGCACTACAACAAAAGCTTGATGATCGAGAAAAAGACGTGACTCGTTTTCGTGATGGCCGTGGCGAAATGGAACAGGAAATTAGCAGCTTTGTTTATCGCTGTAATTCCATGGAAACTCAAATTGTAAACCTACAAAAAGATCGAGAGTATTACAAGAACGAACACAGCGCCATGCAAACTGCTAACAGAAAGCTAAAGGAGGAAATGCTCAACATACAAAACCAAGTTAAAGAAAAAGAAAGAACAAATGAGGGGTACCTTAGGGATCTTAAAGAAAAGGATAATGTAGTTGAAAGGCTAAAATACTCGAAATCAGGTCTGGAAAGCGAAGTCTGTGAACTAAAGAAGGAACTGGAGACAAGCAATTGGAACAAAGAAAATCTGGAGGAGCAGTTACATGAACTGCAGACTGAATTACAGCATAGCAATGCGCAAATCTCTAAAATGGAGACAACTATTATGAATTTGCACAAAGACAAAACTGATAGAGAGAAGACTCTAGCTCCTCTAGACGAGAGATACTATGAGTTAGAAACCCTTTACAAACAAAGCCAAGATAAAGAAAACTACCTCAAGCAAGAAGTTCAGGTGCATAAGAGCAAAATCATTAAGGTTGAAAGCGCACACAAATCAACCCAACAGCAAAGTATAGAATTGCAGCATAACATTAACATGATGCGCAAACGTGTTCAAGATCTAGAGAGTACGAATGAGCGAGCTGAACGTGAAAAGAAAGACTTGAAGCAGGAACTTATGGGCGTCAGTGGGAAAGCGTCAGACCTTGAAGTCAAATTTGAGTACGAGTACCGGGAGAAACTCTCGCTGGAGAAACAGCTTGAAGACATCAACAACCGCTCCCTCGCAAACAAAGAAGACGTACTACGGCTGGAGCAGAAATTGATTGAGAAGAAACTTGAGTTGGAAATGAGCACCAGAGACATGGTCGAAAAAGATGAAACGGTTGAACAGTTGAAATCCACAAAGCTCTACCTGGAGGAGCAGACACAATCGCTTAAGGTCAGTTTAAACGTACGCAACGAGGACTGCGAGCGACTCAAGCAGGATCAAGGTCGACTGCAGGAAGATGTTTTGAACTTGCAAAATAGCGTTGCAGAGTACGAAACTAGGATCCAAAAGGTCTCATATGAGAGAGACCGCGCACAAGACGAGTCACGTTCATATATTGTTAAAAACTCGAATCTGGAGCAACAGTTGGCGGACTTTGCTCGAGAACACGAATCAGCAATTGACAAGCTTGATGAGTGGAAAGAAAGTTCTGACCGTCATCGAGATGAGGTGACGATTTTAGAGCGAGAAATGTCTGAACTCAAAACGATTGCAGATGACTACAAAGATGAGAATGACAAGAAAGACAAAACCATTGAGGAGCTGAAGCATGCGCAGTCAAGACTTCAGAACGAGATAGAAACACTTAAGAGAAGTATGAGACGTAAGGAAGCTGACTACGAGAACCTGATGACGAAACGTAGTGAATTTATTTCTGAGCAGAAGGAAAGCGTGTTGGAGAGCGCACCCGGAGAGGACTATGAAGCTCGCAAAATGCTGGAGGAAGACCTCGCAATTCAAAGACGGCGAATGGCTGAATTGGACTCTAGCCTCAGGTCAAGCCAAGAACGCGAGAAAGAACTGCAGGAGTTGTTGATGAATCTAAACTCGCAGGTGGCCAAGTTAGAATCGGGCTACGAAACTCTAAACGAGAAAAAAGTTGAACTCGAAGGCGAGCTTTATGCCACCCAAGCAGAACTTAATCCAATGAAGAGCGGCTATGACACATTGATGAATGAGCTGGACACTACGCAGGCCGATCTGCAGGCAGCAGAGAACAAGAACTACCAGCTCGAGTTGGCTATGGAGAAATTGCAGAAGAGTAAGGGACGACTTGAGGGTCATAACGATGACATGTCAGCAAGATTTAGCCAAAACGAAGAAGAGCTTCTTAATGTTAAGCGAAAGCTACAGGAATACCAAACACTCTGGGAACAACACACTAAAGAGGTAAGCGGAAAAGACTCCATTATAGATGGATTAAAGAGAGAGAAAAGAGCTCTTGATAAAGAAATAAAGTCCCTTCGAGATGAGCTGGCCGCACTTCAAGACACAGTGAGCTTGGCACACAGGCGTCGAGATGAAGGTGATAGTGATATGTTTGAGCTTCGCAAACAAGCTGCTGACTATGAGATGAAATTGCGATCCATTAGACTTGAAAATGAAGAGATGAATGGCGATCTTATTAGCTTTCAGGGGAAGATAAACAATTTGGAAGACGAATTGCAAGGAACTGTTAAAGATCTTGGCATTTCTCGAGGAGAGCTAGATGATGCAAAGAACAGAATTCTCAAAAATCGAGATGAACATTTGGCTTTGCAACGACAAGTGGCCGAGCTGAAGGCAACTGTCGAAGCTAACAAGAAAGAGATCCTAGCAAAGGATAATAGCATTGGCTGTCTCAAAACTGCTAATAGTGGTCTTGAGAACGAAGTTACTACACTGAGAAGGAAACTTCAGGGCTTTACGGACGAATACAAGCAAGTGCAAAGTGAAGTAACAACTCTGAGTTCGAAACTTCGAGAGAGAGACGGTAAACACAGTGACCAGGATTATTATCTTAAGATAGCAAGACGGGATAATGACAAACTGCAGCAAGAGCTTTCCGCCTGCCGTGCTTCTATAACAGAACTCAAGAACCAAACTCACAGAGCACAGAGGGATCTCGAGAAATCGCAGAAGGACCTAATTGCATTTAATCAGAAGTATGCTCATCTCGAGGCACGCAATGAATCTTTGGAAGAAGAACGAAACCAGCTAAAAGATGACGTCACTCAATTGAGAAGAAACAATGCTGACTTTAAAGCTCAAGCGGACGCCCTGTCACGTGAGAAAAACAAACTCCAGAACGAGGTTAGCATTGTGCAGAAAAGGATGAGTGAGAGTCAGAGCAGCTTCGGGAATATAGAAAGCGAGAAAATGAAAATAAAGCAAGATGCTGAGCGACAGAGGAAGATTGTAGAGTTGGAGTCGCAGCTTCAGCAAACAAAGCGCGACAAAGAAGATGCGGAAAACGAGTTGGATCTGGTCCGTAAACGACTGTCGTCTGTCGAGAATAACTTCACGGAAACCACAAAAGCTAAAGAAGCCGTTGACTACGAGGTGACATTACGCCAGAACAAAATCAAACAATTGGAAGATCTTGTGCAAGGTCTGCAGGAGAAAGGCGCTTATGGCAAGGAAGAAATAATGGAGTGGCATAAAAAGGTAACCACCCTTGAACAAGAAGTGCAGTCTGCACGAAACAAAGTTGCAAGACTGGAAGCTTTCAAGAAAGCGTGCGAGGAGAAAATGCGTGCTTTGAACAACGAAGCTATGACTTCCCAGAAGAATTTATCGCAGATGGAGTCGGCTCTGAATGAAGCACAAGAGAGGATCGACAACCTGCAGAGAGAGCTTCTTGATGCTAATAAGAAAATTTCCGACCAAGAATCGGCGTACGAGACTGCCGTGCAAGACAAGAATGACCTGCAACGAGAGCTTCAACTGGTTCGCAACAAGCTGACTGGTCTTGAAGCAGAACTACAGGCAGAGCTCAAGAAGCAAGCACAACTCAAAGGAGCGTTTGACGAAACAAGGTCCAGGAATGAAACACTCAAAGAAGAAATAGCTAAGCTGCAGAAAAGGGTTTGGGAACAACAGCAGTTGCACGAAAGCCAACTACGAGAGTACGCTGACCGAAAGTACACAATCGATCGATTGAACAATGACAACCAAACATTGCAGGATGAAAACGAAGTTCTGGTGAACGAACTGGCATCTGCACGAGCTGAGAGTGAAAAAGCAGCGGCGGAAAAACGAGAGTCTGAGTACGAGAAACAGCGGATACAACTAAAGTTAACAGACCTGGAATCTAACTTTGACTTCTTGAATGAGGAAAAAGAGAAAATGAACGCAGAACTCTTGGTTGCCCAAAACGAACTGTCAGAGCTACAACTAACAAGTGAAGCACTAATCCGAGAGGGAATCATGGCGTCCGAAAGCTCAGTGCTGGAATGCTCACTGGATGGACCGACGGAAGTTGATGTCCTTAGAGAAGATAGAGACCGTCTTAACAATGAAATATCTGCCCTTAACCGCAAGTTGATCAGCTTGAAAGATAAATGTGAAACATTAGAGCAGGATAAATCAAGATCTTCCGACCGAATTACTACAATGCAAAAATCTTTGCACGATTTAGAATCCACAAACACTAACTTAAGCGTGGAGAAGAACCGCATGATGAATGAGATTGAGATCCTTAACTCTAAATTGGTTGAAATTGAAGCGCAGTTGGATACTGCTGTTACAGATAAGCAGGGATTGCTGGAGCAGCTGGATCAGGTACAAAAGAAACTAATGGAGATGGAAGCTCATTTCGAGCTCGCAAACGCTCAGAGTTACGAACGCCAGCAACAACTGTCTTTGTCTGAAAGTAAGCATCTTGATGGTTCGCTTCGAAGAAGTCAAGAACGCGAAAAAGAACTAGAAAAAGAGGTCCTTGCATCACATAAAAAAGTTACAAACCTTGATTATGAACTTAAGTCAATGATGGAAAAGCTCAACACGATGCAATTTGCCTACCACGAAACCGAAGAAAAGGTAGTTAGGCTTAAGGAGGAAGTGATTGTCTATCAAAAGCGAATCTCTGAGCTGGAGTCGAGTTACAACAGTAGCCGTGATATCAACGCCGAAAAGCAAGAAGAGATTGAAATGTTACAGCAAAAGTTGAACGAACTCGGAGATACGAGTAAAAATTCTCAGAATGATCGTGTTCAAATGGAACACGAAGTAAACTTCCTGCGCTCGAAACTTGATAAAATGGAGACCAGGTTGTTTGAGACACTAAGAGAGAAGGAAGAGAACAAATTGCAGCTTGAAGAGTCCCGTAGCAAGCAAGATGAGAACTCATTGGGTATAAACAAGCAACTGGCAGAACTACAAACTGGCGCTGAAGTAACAAGAAGGGAAATCATTGAAAAAGACAAAATCATTATGGACCAGAAGAATAGGATAACCTCCATTGAGTCTGATCTCGATCGGCTAAAACAAGAGCTAAACGCAAAATGCGACAAAAACGAGCAACTGTTGGTCGAATTGGAGACAGCCAAGAACGAAAGTGAAAGTGCGAAGCATCCACGTGCCTCGGATGAAGATTTGCGTGAAGAGGTGGAGTCTTTAAAGTTAAAATTTGACGAGATTGAACGGGAAAAAGACGCGTTAAAGAAGGACAAATATGATCTTCAATATGAGTTGCGCATTGTCAAAGAACAACTTACAGAAGTGCAGTCTGTCTACCAACGGAAATCGGATGTGAGTCAAGAATCTGATAGGAATAAAAAGAACCTCCAGGATCAGTTGGACAACGCAAACTCGGAACTTTTGAGGAAACAAGAGTCCATAATCGCGCTGCAGAAAGATCTGCGTACCACTGACGCAGAGTTGAACTTCAGGACTCGAACAATAAACGAAAAAGAAGGTGAAATTATTCGGCTCAATGTAAAATGCCAGCAGTTGGAAAAAGAAATCGAGCTTTTGAAGAAAGAGTTATTCATTGCCAAAGAAGCACATGATAAGAGCGAAAATCGCCTTAAGGAACAACTACACCATAGGACACCAACAGAGGGCAGTGCCCTTACACGCCTTCCTCAGACCAGCTATGAAGACAAGATAAAGCAAAGAGACTCAAGTATTACCGAGACTAGGCCTTCGTTTACGCCAAGCCAAGTGCACAACAGTGCACCCGATTATTGTTCCACTGATTCAAGTGGAGAGGTGATTCCTGCCGTACGAGTCAACCAAAGCCGACCTTCGAACGGTTACGATAAAAGTAAGACAGTCGATGAGATCCTGGTGCATGCAAACGAGGCTGATGCTGACATGCTCCCAAGCGCGTACACCTCGGGGCGTCATGCAAGTCCCGGATTTACGGTCGCAAGTACAGCCGTCAGTGAAAAACCGGCACTTGTCCGCGTAAACTCACACAACAGCCAAACTAGCGATGTACCCGACAGGTATTCCTCGGAAGACTTAGCCATAGCTGAAGGCAAGATGGTTGCACCTCTACTCCCCACCGACCCCTCCCTAAGTAAATACTCGAGCAATTACAGGAATCAACCTAGCAACCAACAGTCACATTATGACAGATATAGTCAACAACGAGAACCCACGCGATACCCCTCACGTGACCAACTAAACAGCCGACCCAGTGAATACTCGCCACGTGATCAACAGCCCCAGTCTCCCCGCGACAACAGTGAAGCTGATCCTCCACGGTTTGGTCGCTGGGGCCATCGAAGACGACCATTTTCATCGGACAAAACTACATGAAGATGAAACTAGTACTTATTTCATATTGTCTGAATGACTAGTTGAACTTCGTAGGATATGTACTGACCGTCGTAACAAAAGAGTGATTAGCGTATGTAGTTTATTTAGAGAAGTATGACAAGGGCTCTAAAGGGCGAACCATTTGATCTTTGAGGGGAAGGGTGGCTTTCTTGAAAAAAAAAATTCCTTCAAGGCAAGTTTTCGTAAAAAAAATATTGCAGCAACTGATGAACGAAAAAAAATATTCTGCATCATATTCCCAAGGGGAAAAATGTTGCATTTCAAAAAAAAAAATTCCTGCTAGTGTTTTGTATCATAAAAAATTCTTGCACATTATGGGACATGAAAAAGAAAATCCTGCTCACCAAAAAAGCCCACCCCTCCCCTCAAAGATCAAGTGATTCGCCCCTAAGACATGCTGATTAGGTTTGATTGTATATTATCACAGAAGCATCCGGTGTAAATATTTAATTTCAACTGTAGAGCTGTAAAAAACATATTTTCTATTTACCACCGATTTTTGTGCCTGAGTTACTATTTTGAAAGAAGTTTTAACTTTCGAAATGACGGTTTCGTATTTTCTTTAGACAAGGCTTGCTTTATAAGTAAAATATCATAGTATGAATACAGATAGAATTATCTACGGAAGGCGTTTCTAAGCCAATCAGTCGAGATTCCGACCACAAACCACGCAAACAAGCGTGCTTATGGTTTATCTAATCAGTCCAGAAACAAAATCAAAGTTCAAAAACACGCGTTATCGCCCATGGTTTTAGTTCTCGCACAAC
>JAOBRG010399887.1:0-40625 GCA_027574985.1 Umimayanthus nakama | reverse complement strand
TGATTAACCCACAAAAAATGAGCGAAATTCATATCGGACGCCGATACGAGTTGGTCGGTTCTTAGGCGGACGGCCTCTTAGGTTGTGGAAATGGTGATGCTAGATGTAGCAAAACACATATAGGGACCTACACAACATGGACGTGAACGTCAACGACAGCGTTAAAAAACAAGACGTAATTAGAGAACACAATAACTTCACGCGGGAATGCAACAACTTTCCGTTGTCTTCTTTAAAAACAGAACGTTAAAAGCTCAATTTTGTGATTTTTTTTGAGAATGTGAATAACAACAAGAATGATACATTTCATCCTACATTTGGATTCAAAATTAAAGTTTCAAATTTTTTATGTACACAACTTAATGGCAAATTAAAAAGAAAAGAATGAGTTATACAAACAAGAAAGGGAAAACGGGTAGTTAAAATCCAACAGCCGTCTTCGTTCACGTTGGCGTCTTAGCTGCGTAAGGTCCCTATCAACCACATAGCACGGTCACAAACCAGAAAAAAAAGAAAACAAGCCAAACGGTAACCAATCTTAATATTGTAATAAGCCTTTAACTTTTGTTTTAATCTAAGTTTAAACGAGGATTTACTGAATGACTTGAGGACCAAACTAAAAAAAGACACGGGTCAACTAAAATGTCAATGTTTCTCAATATCTATTTTTTAAACAAAAAACACAGACATGATTTTTCCAGTTTAAATTGCTATCTACAATTACTATTCTTGTAATTTTTGTGTCTGAAAGGAATTGTTCATTATCAGGGTTCTGTTAACACGGATTAACTTTATACTCAACTCAACACCTTGTGGAACATCGCCTAACTGGCTCTAGATACCTGCTGCACAGTACAGAGTACATTTTCGCCTTCAACCCCTATTCCCCAGAGGTACCTTGCATACAAGTAAATGTAGGTCAGAGGGTACGTTTAAGTTTTCTCTCAAGTTGTAGAGTGAGTTTTACTGTTTTTCGTATCTGGCATTGTCACGATAAAAAACGGGAATGAACTAAATCAAACACTTTTGCAATATGTTGGCCTTCTGGTGGTTTTAATTTGCTACTGCCTAAATACTATTCTTTTGTGTAGACTGGAAATAAATTGGGTGTGTGTTCCTAGACCTCCAACTGTACGTTGCGTTTGTGTTAACCTAATTGACGGGTTGATAAGAATAATTGAAGACTTTGTTTGGAAGAACGCAAATCCAAGGGTTTTAAGAGATTCATCAATCTCGTTCCAAACTCTTGGGCCAGCGTATCTTATATTAAATTTTCCGTAGTAAGTTCGCATTGATGGGAACAATAGAGTGGATCTAGTTGCGCTAAATGCATGTTATAGCTATGTCTGCTGCTGGTGGCTGAAAAAAGGTGTCGAAAACTTTGGTAGATAAGTTGGAACATAAATCATGCAGTATAAAGAACGATTATATGAGACATTATAAAAGTTTTTGGTTGTGCAAAAACGGCACTTAGTATATGAAAATCAAATTTGGAAAAGGCTGTCACGCGAATTGTTCTCTTTTGTTGGATATTGGAGCAACAGCCGCTGCATTAAATCAGTGATCTTGACTGAATCTGCCAACCGAACTCAACACCGCTTCAGCAGCCTTGACCTTGAACTGGTGCTCCTCATGCTTCTACTGCAGATCTTTGTCAGTCTGCCTTAGTTTTAGCTTCTTCTCTTAGAATGCCTTTTCCTCCACTCGCTGCTCATGCTTTTCAGATTTTCCCAAAGCTTTTTCTTTCTTCTGTGCTTTTTGTTTTTTTTCTTTCTTCCAATCTCTGTCTGTATCTTTCGTCAGGTTTACTAATTCATGACATAAGCTTCTTGTGGAAGTCTATCTCCTCTTCATCTTTCACTTGCCTGATGCCATTCAGTGACTCTGGAGTCATAAAAATCGTGTTTGTTCCAGTTGTCTGCTTATTGACTGAAAGGTTCCTTTCAATATCAACACCACCATGGGAGAGTAAACACAGCTTTTATTAACAACAACAACAACAACAACGGTTTATTTAGCACTTGATATTACATGGAGTTGATTTACATAAGAAAATAAAGCAACAGAAATTTGAGTGCAAGGCCACCCGTAATAACCATAAGGGCTAGTCGAGACGGGTGTCCTTTAAAGGAAGGAAAATTTAATGTCTCGGGTCAGTAAAAAAAGCTTGAGTGCTAAAACTGAGACAAACTAATACAAAGACATTTACATCTACTAGATAAAGAAAAAAAGAAAAAAAAGAAAACACAAGGACAAAGCTGAGCAAAGTAGACAGAAAATCATTATTTGGCTTTGTGAAGCATGCAAGCACTTTTTAGCTGAATTGCTAGCCGGGCTAGGTATGAAGTTAATATTCAACACTACCAGAAACTGAAAATCAAATCAGTAATTAGCAATGATGTGGTTTTTAAGTTTCTGCTTGAAAGAAACAATACTTAGAGACTTCAATAACTCGTCAAATGAGTTCCAAACCTTACGTCCACAGAATCTGATATTGAATTTACCATAATTTGTACGGGTTATCGAAAGTGAGAAAGTTGAATCTGAAGCTAAGCGAGTTCTGTAATGGTGCTTGCTGTCGAGAGATGTAAAGAAATTAGTGAATATGTCAGGGAGTGTGCCCTTCATGTAATGATGCATGAATTGTGCGGTATGAACTTCAACAACATCATTTAGTTTTAATAAATTCAGACGTTTGAAAAGTGGTGATGTATGTGCTTTGAAATCTGAAAATGTGATGATACGCACAGCTTTTTTTGTAATATTTCCAAGGGCTGGATATTGCTATGATAAGTGTTCCTCCAGACTATAATGCAATATATGAGGCGGGAGTAAATAATAGAATAGTATAATTGAACTAGGGTAGAACCGTTTACAAAGTGGCGCAGTTTCGATAGGATTCCAGTTCTTCTTAACATTTTTTTAGATAATTCGTGATTGTGATCTTTCCAGTTTAAGTGGGAATCAATAAAAACTCCTAAATATTTGATACTTTGTTTTTCTTTGATTTCTTCATCATCATTTTTCAGTTTAACGTTATCAAATTTTCTTTTGTACAGGGTGAAAAATGACAAACTTTGATTTATCAATATTTAAGGAGAGCTTATTAGCCCGCAGCCACTGATTAATATCATTATTTAGTTTTTGTTCCAGTGGCTGAAGATTTTTGTGAGAAGAGAGTAAGTTTAAATCATCTGCAAAGAGGTGAAAGTCAATAGCTATTGCAGAATTATTGAAATCATTTATATAGAGGAGAAATAGTAGAAGACCAAGTACAGATCCCTGTGGTACACCACAGGTTATCTGTCTTTCGTCTGACATGATGTTATCAAGTTAGTGATACATACTGCCTCCTATTTGATAAGTAAGAATGAAACCATTTATAAGCAATTCCCCTAATACCATAATGTTCAAGTTTCTTGACAAGTATGCAATGGTTTACAGTATCAAAGGCCTTGCTCAGATCAAGAAATATTTCACATGAGTACAATTGGTTCTCTATTGCCCTTTGAATTTTGTCTGTAATGAGTAACATTGCATGAGATGTTGAATGTCCAGAACGAAAACCAAATTGGCCAGGGAATATTATCTTATTCTTCTAGATGAAGCTCACGAGTCTCTTGTACATTAGTTTCTCAAGAATTTTATGAAAAACAGAGAGAAGAGAGATGGGCCTATAGTTGGTCATAATAGCCCTTGGACACTTTTTGTACACAGGGATAACTCTTTTTAACTTGTCTGGCACAGTGCCAGTCAGAAAAGAATAATTAAAGAGATATGCCAAGGGTTCAGATATATGAACTTTAAGCATCTTCAAGATATTTGCCGGTATACTGAAAGGGCCAGCTGATTTAGAGGAGTTAAAGTTATCTATCTCTGTCTCAATTCGCTAGAAGTAAAAGAATAAATGAGGAAGTTGTTGGAAAAAGGATTATTCAGAAAATTTTCAAAGGGGATGTTAGCAGGTGGTATACTGTCAGCAAGACTGGAGCCAATATTAGTAAAATAGTTGTTGAAGGCCTTGGCAATATTTTGGGTGCCTGTTATTGTTTTGTTTTGTTTCCTTCCTTAATAGTAGTTGGGGTAGATACAGAAGACTGCTTAATTTTGTCTTTGCTGAATTTTGAATAATCTCAGCGATAGATCACTGTTTTATTGGTACTACAAGAGATCTTGTCGGTAATTAAAAAATTTGGGAGATGATCTGATAGATCAGTCAATATATTACCACTAATGGTGTAATGATCTATTGAGTTAAAATATATATGGTCAACTAAAGTGGCAGAATGGTCAGTTATTCTGGTTGGTTGGATGATATGAGGTTGGAAGCAATAGACTCCCAAATTGTTAATAAACTCATTTGTAGGGTTGTGTGTTTCAAAATTCAGCAGGTCAATATTACCTTCTTGAAGGTGTGGAAAAACATCTCAGTGCCTGTGAGAGTCTTCATCTGAAATACTTTGGCTCATAGAGGGATCAATGCAAGTACTTCCAGTTTCATCAGTTTTGTGTTGTAGCAGTCTCCTGGAAACTCTTGGTGTTGGAAAAGCTTCAACTCATGAACCACTGGTGTTATTTGCTCATCCTTGATGACTTGGGCAAACCATTGTGCTATTCATCTAATACAATGATCACCAGTTTCCACCTTCTGCATACTGTGGTACTATGAAGGAAAGCCCTCATTCCTCGCAGGGGGATCTTCTGCTGGTTTGGCTGGAAAGTGGACGGTTCTGCAGGTTTGTTTCCCGATTTCCATTCTGCTGTTAGATAACTGAAGGATGGAACTCTAAAAATCTATCTGTGCTATTTTCTTGGAATTGCACTCAGTCACTTCAGATTTCAAGAATCGTTGCGTCAGATTTATTGCCAATTGGAATCATTCATCATTAAGTACATGGATGAGTAGATCCCAACGTTGGCAGGTGGCCAGGATTCCAAAAATACTGTCTTTACACTGGTAAGGAACTTCGTCTCTATGATATCCTACCTTTGTTTTGCTTTGCAAATCCTCCAGTAACTCTGGTTTTGTTCAAGGACCTTTCTGTTTTTTTCGTCTTTGGCCACATTTGGAAATTCCCTCAGGAACCATGAGTGGACAGGCTCACAGTTATCAACTATCGTGGTTCAAGGCGGGAATCAGCGTCAACCATATGCAGCGAACAAAGAGATTTTCGTCAAAACCAAGGCTAATTTGCATCCTGAAATTATCTTTTTTTGCGGGCTGAGTGTACCTTGAACCAATAGACGAAATCGATTGATGGTCGTTCAGCCAGCTGATCATACTCGGACAAACCGTGCTTGAAGTCGTTAAAGACAGCATAAACAAAGCATGGCATGAAATTAACAAGACCTGAGGGAAACCAAAGCACATCAGACGATTATTCAGGTGCTTCAAAACTGTCCTATTCCTATTTGGACCATCCGATTGCATCTTTTGCATGCTAAACATCTGAGTTTCTAAAATGCGTTCAACAACCTCTCCTTTCTTTTCGGACAAAACTCTGATCAGCAAGTGCAACTGTTTTGTGCAGTGACCGTTTCATCCAATTGTAGCGAAAATGGGTTGCCATTTTTCCAGACAGCGTGGTACAACAATTCTTTAAAACATGGCTCCAAACCATCTGAAATCATACGGAATCTTACTGCAACCAAGAGAAAAGTCTCTTGTGTAAGGGCAAGAAAACATCTTTACAGTTGTTGTAACTGTAGTTGCATACTGCTACTTTTAACACTATGCGGCCTCTGCAACCGTCACTTGATCAGGATGACTCCTGCTTTGGAACACGACCGATCTTGGACTTTTTGACTTGGAAATTATGTTTCTGGTTTTTGAAAAATCGCTGATTACATAGGGCTACTAAACCGCAAAGTAACTTGCAGTTCATCTAAGTAGAGCAGCTAAAAGATCCATGACAAGCATCTTCAGTGACATAAGTCGCGCTCAATTACGATGGAAAATAAAACTATGGATTTTTAGGGAAAAAGAAAAAAGCTAAAAAAGCAGGGCTTTTGAGGGCAAAAAATGACTTTGTAGGTATTTTAAGGCCACCAACATGCCTGTTACACGTACAACCTTAAATGTTTTGGGAAAGTGCAGAGCAGCAAAGCTAAAAAGGATGTTTTCACACACCCCAAGGCTGAGTTCCATTAGCTTTAATCAATCTTCAGCTGACTAGCCACAACGCAGTTTCAGTATTATGGTATATCCCAGTGAGAGACTAAGCATTGTGTGAGTTTTTTCACAGATGAAATAAAAGATCGCCAACTGTAAAGAAAGGTTCCCTAGCGGGTACATGTATCTACTGCAGACAAGTTCAGTATTGTTCAACTAACTGAGCTGATAAATTCGAAATATAAACACTCCCTGTCTTTGAGTCTGTAATTCTCGTGGTTTGATCCACTTCAAAGATTTTCTTCACTTTTTGTGGCTACTGCCTAGAAGGCAGGTAGCCACTATGTTATCGCGCTGTGAGAGTGTCCGAGTGTCCACTTAGCGCGCAAAGCTGTCTGGGATGTCATGCGCACGCGACATAATGGATTAGCGCTTCAACCTCCTTTAATGGTGTATAAACAAAACCACTGTAACTAGTAGTTTCCAATCGAATAACTACGACCTAGTATTTGCCAATAAATACCTGAACACATGGGCTACAGTTTAACCGCACTTATGCCGAACAGCGAGCGAAGACCTACAAAACCTGGTTTGTTAATCATGTTATGTCTGATATTGTCAGTTTGACTACGCTTGGCTTTGAGCTTATCATCAACTGACAGGTTTGAGTCTGGATATTACGATGTATTCGTGTATTTTTTTAGCTCGAAGTTTGCTTGTCATTAGGCATTCTGGCTGTTCATTTGGTTTCTTTTCGATCGAACACTTTGACTTTTGCCAACGAGTGCAAAATTTTCACAGTACGAAAATTCTGTGGTTTATCAACTATGCATGCTTTGCACACTGAAAGTGCACGAGCTGTAACGAACAAGTTGAATTTTGGTTATAGTTAGATATCACGGTAGTTTTAACTAGTCTTAATCAGTTCTGTGTCACTTTGCAGATTTGCTTCGGTTGTTTACTTTTATAAGATATATTATGTATGTGAAGACTCAGCCGTTTTTTGTTTAATAGCCGATCTCATTTATGAATCTTGTTTTCCTTCATTCAACGAAAAGAACGCGACCTTCATCAGTCATGTCACCGATCACATCTTGTTTTCGTCGCATTTTGACCCTCGAATATGTCAAAACACCACTTGTTTTTAGAAAACATCTATACAAAGTACAACCATACTTAAAGTTAAAAGATAATATGTTCTGAGAATGAAATTTTTCTAACAATCGTAATCGCTGTGTGAAATCTTTTCGCTTTTTGTGTGTTTTGAGTTCAACAAGATTATCATTTTTACCTGGTCACTCCTCCCACAGTAAAAGCTACAAATTATTTTGATATGTGTTGTTTAATGTCCGACAACTTAAAATAAAGACGGTATTAAAATCGTAAGAGCAGTAGCCACACGCACGTTACGCATGCCAATTTTTATTGGTTCTGGCGATTTTCTATTGTGGACAACTTCCAGCTAACAGCTTTAAGTACACCAATGTGTCTACCGCTCGCATGTGTAGTAGACACAAAAACAAAACTTTCAAGAAAACAGCTGCTATTTTATTATGTACAGAATTCCGGCAGTAAGAAACGTATTTAATATTCGTTAAAAAGCTCGAGTAAGTACATGTTAGTATACTTGCAGAAAATGTTCTCCTACTTGCTAGTACTAGGTGTACCTGTCCCTCAAGTTTAGCAGCCAATCCCCCACAACTCTTGTAACTGCCATTCTAACAGCTGGTGAGTCATCAAAAGTCCTTTGCGCGAGATGCGAGAAAACATCATCCACATTTTTGCCATCCCCACCTTGTATTACCACACCTATTGTCTACCGAAAGAACAAACTTTTTGTTAAAAATTACGGCTGTTATGACACACTACTTCCAGAACAACCTTCTGCAGGCACAGGTCCTGATCGATCATAAAACAACTTACATCAACAGTTAAAAAACTAAATTAAATGTTCGTAAATAATGTTTGTATATCATGTTTGTAAATAAAAAATTATAACTCAAAAGCTCAACTAGTTTGACTATAAGTTAAACTTGCAAACCATGCAAGTTTGGTTACTAGTTAATTGATGGTTTAAAAAGCGTTGTCCAAACCTTATTTGACTACTTGTAACCCAGGATCAATAAGCATTTCTCCATATAATTAACAACCGAACATGGCGAACTCAATGCTTCAATTCCCAGAGATGCAAATTTCAGTTGAATTTTTCTCATTCCATCTGTAAATTGAAGTGACATATTTTTGTTCTCTAGCCAAAACTTCAGTTCAATTCTATTTTAGCTCGCGGAGTGAAGTATTGTAGTAGTTTTTCTATGATGGAATTAACCAGAAATATCTAGAAAGTGCGCAAGAATTTATGGATCAATGTTTTTTTCGTTGGAAAACCCACGATCACGACTACTTGCCGAGTTGTTTTCCGGAGCCAATCGCACGGGGTTGTTTTCTAATGCAATCATTCATTGTCTCTCGTGCTAGTAGTATTTTGGGTTGTTTTATAGCTTGCACAGGAACCGTTTCTGCAGAGAACTGCATGCTATGCAGGATAGGGTTGCTCGGATCACTTCTCAATTCAAGGTGACAGAAGTTTATTTTTGTTTGTATCAAGTTTTTTCCCCGGCTTTAGTACATGTTCATATAAAAAGTCACTCGTTATGACCAGAACCTTGTAAATGAGACACTATTACGTTCCCATGCACAATGTCTGGCAAGTTTGAAAGAAGTGAGAACTGTAGTCTGAACAGACAAACAAACAAATTAAAAGAAATGTATTTCTTCATTAAATTCATTTCTGGACAAGTTTGTTTTCACTTGACTCATATCTGGACAAATAGGAAGAATACGTTTTATTCTCTGCCTTGTGGTTTTTGGGTTTGACGGCTGCGGTTATGTACTTCCTTGATGATATTTTGTTACCCTTTAAACCAAGTATTTTCAGTTTAAACATTAATACAAAAGCCTGAACTAAAATCACAGCAAAATATTTCAATTTCAAAAGTGTATCTCTTTGTTGTAAACTAGATAAAGTGATTTTAATGCAAACATTTGAATAAAGAACTGAGTTCTTTTCGCTAAAATATTAGTGTGTTGCATTCACAGTGGAAATCTGCAAGTACTCAGTATACTATCAAAAGGCCGATCATGAACTTTTATTCAAAAGCTAAGTAGTTTGTTCGTAATTATAACTTTATTTACCATGTTTACAAGAACACTCACAATTTCAAACAAAACTTCAGTGCTTCTTCCAAACGAAGCATCATGCATCTTCAAAACAAACTCATTTCAATCAAAGGCTTGCTCTCCACCAGCAGCAAAGTTCAGCAGATAAATTCCTGCGCAGAATGGTCAAGTCACGAACAAGGCCGGAAATTTTGGGATTTTGTTTGCATTTCTAATACTAATGGCCACTACTGTTTGCTTGTCTTCGAAGCTCTTTTGCATTTCAGATTCTAGTACAAAAGGCAATGTACAGAATGGATCACCACTATCAGGCCGATAGCCATTTTGGTGTTACATATAGTTTCAAAACGTTATCAGTTCATTCTTATTTACATGTTAACGTTATCAGTTCACTCTTATTTGCATGTTATAACAAAACAACTTAACTAGAGGTTTAACTGGCCTTAATTATTGTCATCCAAAGCTAAACTCGATGATTTAACACTACAATTACAATTCATTCTTGAAAAACTCAATCATGTCCTTTTAGTTTGCATTTGTCAAAAGTAACGCAGTTTACATGTGTAAACCACTTCTGTTCTTTGTTTCACAGTTAATTCAAGACCCATTTAAGTAATAAACACGTACAAGGAATCGCAATAAACTGTTTTTTTAAAAACATTCTTCATTTTCTGTCAGTTTTCTTATTGTTGAACTTTTATTGGCTAATCATTATTTTTTCTACAAATTTCAAGGTCATTTTTGTCTTATTCCGCTGATCCTCAAAAGTGGGTAGGTCCCAGCCTCCTCCGCAGGCAATTCTTAGCAGTAGTTCTACCTGGAAACTTGGGAGGGCGTGCTGAGTGATGTAAATCTCAAGGTTTGAGACTCAAATCTCAAGGTTTGAGACTCAAATCTCAAGCTTTTTTAATATACATTTTCAAAACCTCAAGGTTTGAGAGTTTCCAAGGTTGGAAGGTCTGGTACTGCTCAAATCCAAATCTTTTTGACAACACAGAACTTAGATCAACCACTGGCACTCAATAAGAAACTGGATAAAACAGCATAAGACATGTTAAGCATGTATGTCCATGTATACTATAGTCAAACAAGTCTTAAAACTGGTTTCACGGACAGAATACTGTGTTCATGTATTTACATTAACTTGTCAATTGATGCAGTTGTACCCAATGTACATCAACAACAAATGAAATTAGATAAAAATTATTGGACCAGTTGTGTTTTCTGCAAGTAATTCTGGCTGAAAGCTCCTGCATGCTTTTAAAGTCAAGAGAAATAAATGAAACACTTTCAATAAAGCCAATCTTTCACAATGATTGTTTGGGCAATTACAGACAGGACTGTGCTAGCAAGGTAACTAATGAAGTACAAACTCGATTTTCACAAATTATTATCCTTACGAATGTTATTTCTTACCTGTACACAAGCTACTCTAACTCTTGAATGCTGGTGCGAAATCGATTTCAGCAAAGGGTTAACAAGAGAGTTTGCCTGATAATAGAACTGTTCTGGAGCTACGGCCGCAAGACTGCAGGTACAACGGCAACTCTCCTATGAAGAAAAAGCCAGTTACAATTACAATTTTTGCACTGCTTACTGTGAAATAGCACTGTTATAATCACAGATCAAAACAGAAAACTATTGTACATTGTAGAGTTGTGTGAGTATCACAAAAGTATGATGGCCGAATCTGAATCAATCTACAAGTAAATCACTATATTACAACTAAATTCAAGTGTTTATTCCGATGCTAAGTGGTTTGGTTCGCTTATCTTAGGAAGTCTATAGAGTTCGTAAGGTTATACGTAACTGAAGCACGCCCGTAGTCAGGATTTTTCATGGGGGCAGGATTGCATACCAAAAGAACTTGGTCTTGATAATTATTTAAATGTTTGAACGATGGGCCAAGCAAGTGCCAAAAACACACTAATCTTTTAGGGGGTCCAATGGTGTGCTCCCCGGAAAAAATATGAAAATTTGAGATCCTTAAATTGCTGGAAACGCATTGAAATTGTTAATCCTACTAACATCATGTTATTGTTTTTCATCATTTAAAGGTTTTACGATACCATGAGGTCGAACTTTTTGGCAGGGGGGGTGCATGCACACAGGTCTGCCTGCGGACCTGTAAAGCATATCGTCACATCTCTACCCTTGTAAATAGCTACCCTTAATAGCTAATTACCAATAGCAAAACTAATCATCAAATATCAAAACTTATAAAAAATATCAGTATTCAAACATAAGTCTTAATCCGATATGAGTCCCTAAGTTCAGTTATAGCTTTTACGCATCAGTCGAATTACTGTTTCCAGCTTTTCTTACTTTTAGATCGTACTTTCTTCTCAGGCGTTTTGTTAATTGTCAATAACCAAGAAAATATCCAACAGAGTTTTCGATTACTTGAAGGGTTTCGCCCGGATTTCGAAAACTTTATTAACCAACGAAGATATGTCATCTTTTCTTTCTCTCTTGAGTCCGAAGCGCTGCAATGCATGCAGTAACATCTTAAGACTTCGTAATGACAGCAAAATTCCATGTTGAAGAGCAAGAAATCCAATGATTTCGGAGTTTGTTTAATCCTGATAGAAGTAATACTTCATCAGAGAGTCAGCGATCCCAACTTATCTCTTGCTAGCGCAGGCGTGTATGAGGGAAATACACAAACTACGTATATAGAAGATATTGCACGGTTTCCAAAAGATATTGGTTTTAATTTTGAGTGGCAAAAATACCTCACGAGTTGAGCGTAGAAAATCTTCGGAAATCTTCGGAAGTGTTCGGAAATATTCGGAAAACTTCGGAAACGGTTCAAAAGTAATTTTCAGATGTTTTAAAATTTTCGGAAAATCTTTGGAAGTGTTCGGAAATCGGCGCTATTTTCACTAGTGAAGACATGGAAAATATCCTACGCGGGAACCGGATGTACGATCATATGGATTCTACGAGTGGTTTATTTTCCAGTAAAACACTGTTGCCCATATAAAAAATACATATACAGTCAGTAGTAGCCTTTCTTAGCCATCGTACAAACGAAATAAGTATCCTCTTCTAAATTGGTTTGTTAATAAACATATTAAAAACTTTCTCTTTGAGTATTACCAATGGCCTTCACTTTGTTTCCAATTAAGCATACTCCCAAAACAGAGTCAAGGGGAAAGAAGTAAATGTACTTCTGTATAGGACTATATGTACAGTACACAAGCATCTACCATACTGAGTCACTGTCATTTGTCTTAAAAGAGCAAGTGGGGGAAGCACAGTATTAGAACTTTGACTTTGCACAGAGACCATATGTGAATGTGCTTTCATAACCAAAGCGAATACTCTCTGTCTTACTGCACTAACTCCTTTTTGAAAATGCTTTTAAAATAATTTGTGGATAAAAGGTTAATTAGTGACACCAATGACAACATTAATTTAGAGACCTTGAGTGAATGTGCTTTGACGACAAAAGCAAAAACATTTTGTCTCAATCCAAAACTCTTCTGTCAATGGTACTCAAGGTATTAGTGGCTGAAAGGTTAATCAATGTCATCAAAGGCAACATTGAAACCAAGCAGTTTGGCTGTTTGAAAGGAACTTCAACATGTCGTAATGTGTCTTGTGGACGTTATGCTTCATAACTGGCTAGCAATTTTGGAGGTTTGTCTAAATCACAGCTAGACTATACATGTTACAAGGCTTTGGCAAACTGGTCTGGTCCCCTGCAACATTTAAACTGTACAATGCTTTTATCCGTTAAGTATCATTTTAATGGTGTACATGTATTTCACCTTTAAGTGCCATTAAAACAAGTAAAATAGCTAAAAAACCTTTTCCTTCCAAACCTTTCCCTATTGTGGTCTACATTATGAACTATACAGTGTTAATTTATAACAGACAATGCAAAAAGTTTATTACAAAGCTACTGAGCTGGCCCGTGAGGTTTGGTGTATACATGAACGTCAAGTGCCTGACGTTTCAAGCTAACACTCGAAAAACAGCTATACACAATAACCTCTCGGGTGAATATAGCACATATCAAACTTTGTTGATAAAAACCATTAATTACACAGGTGAACTCAAGACTAAATGTGAAGACTTGAACCTTACCTACAATGTACATGTACATGACTGTTGTATAATGGGAAATTATCAAGAACTGATCATGATAGTTATTTTTAGATGAGAACTAGTTTTTACAGCAGTACAAATGTAGAAACACGTGCAGGTACATACCAACCAATTTAACTATTATATAGTCAATTACATGAAGGATTTTGTAAGGAAAAATGATTAATTCTAAAAGATATATGAAATATTTCTAACCGAAAAAAAAAACTGAGCAGTATTAAAATAATCTCTTATTTTTGTCTACATCATGTAAATTTACATGTATCCCTTGACTGTCAGTAACAACCAATCCACTTTGTATTGATCCCATCAATGTTCATCATTCTATAAATTAACGGTCACTGCATGTTTCATGCTTAAATTGATAAGCAAATTGACAAAACAAAAACAATATAACATGAAAAGGTGGTAACAGTTTTACCAGGCGTCGATTTGTTTTTGGACTGTTTATGTATTTCTAGAGTGGTATCAGCAATCGAATATGATTGATAGGCAACAATCTACTGTATCCAAATGTTTGGCAGATGTGGTTGACTAGGCATAAGCATATCTGCTTGATATGATAGCATATTTTATGATGAAACATGTGTCATCGTGTGCTAAGCGGAAAGTACATTTCATGGTGAAACATTCTTAATGAAACATCCACATGTCAAGCAGATCAATGTGCTAAGCAGATAGTAGATTTGTGGAGGGTCGCAGAAGTAAATATTAACTCTGTACAAGTTGGCGCGTCTAAAATTGTGTCAGCCTCATCTGTGCGCAATCTCGGGGCGTGGTTTGATAAGAATATGTCAATGGATGCGCATGTTGGGAAGGTCTGTAGTAAGGCCTTCTTCGGACTTTACAAGATTAGGAAAATAAGGAAATTTCTATCTGAAGACGCTACCAAAGTGTTGGTTCATGCATTCGTCACGTCGCACGTCGACTACTGCAACTCCTTGCTCTTTGGCGTGTCGCAATACCAACTCAACCGATTACAGCGTGTCCTTAATGCTGCAGCGCGCGTCACCTGCCATCTCCCACGGTATTCACATATCACTCCAGCGTTGTTCAAACTCCACTGGCTTCTTGTTGCATCACGGATCAGATCAGTTAAGATCGCGCTGCTTGTTTACAAAGCACTTAAAGGTTGCTCCACATCCTATATAACTGAGCTGCTGCAAACCAAGCCTCCGGGTCGCTACGTAATGCGTAGCGACGACCAACACCTCCTCGTTGTCCCACGAACCAGATGCAAAACATTTGGCGATCGTGCATTTGTCGTCGCAGGGCCAAGGGTTTGCAACAGTCTTGCATTAGCTATTCGAAATTCTGTGAGCGTAGACTCTTTTAAAGCGAACTTGAAAACATTTTTATTCAGAGAACCTTATGAACATAGTTATTAGTGACCCCATTTTAGATACATGTATAGCCCACGTAAATAGGAACGATTTTTAATTATTTACTTATTTTTAAGTCTATTCTCATTCAGTTGTAGAAAGTTTGTAAAGCGCATTGGAATATTTTTATAACTAATAGCGCTATAGAAATTCATTAAATTATTATTATTATTATATGTTTAGCACTTCCTAAAAGTGTTCTGCCCATCTTTTCAGTTTGAATTATTTTAAACTTTAAAGTAACAGGGACTGCGGAGCAGTACTACCAAGTAACTGAAGAACAGTTACTTGATACTACTTGTGGTTTTCATGCTTTTGTTTTGATTTTTTTTCGTTTTTATGCTCTTACATTGCTAGAAATCTTACAATAAAACAAGTATTAAGCATAAAATCACTCAACCTAACCAAGTGTTTCTTGTCTTTTTGTTTAAAGCCTTTATACATGTAACTTGAAACCCTGTTAACTCAAAGTAATTTCGATTTCCCTTGGCAATTCGAGTTACCAGGGTTCAACTGTATTTGCAAGATAAACTTTATAAAAACCTACAGAGCACCTAGGGAACATCAATTTATGGGGGCATAGTTATTACAAACTCTAGAATAAAAATATCATTCTTAGTTACCTTTTTCACCTCATGAAACTGGTCCACAACTGTCTGCTGCATAATTCTCACCAAATCATCAATGTAAAGTCCTACTTTGGACTTTGTTATTTCAGTTAAGACAGTCAGCAATTGTACTAAGGAAAGTCTCAGTTCTTCGCAAGGTTCCGTAATTTCTGGTTGTCCAAGCCTCTGCGCAACACTTGGTATAATATATGGCAGAAATACTGAGCTATCAGCCACACCATTACAAAACCTAAAGAGAAGACAAATGGCAAAAGGTATTTACACTGCAATACACTTCTCACTTATTGATCACCAGTTGTTTAATACATAATTATAAATAACAAATGACGAGCTTGGTGCAAAAACGGCCTAGGTGTTGGTTTTTGGTGAGAAATTTTGTTTTCACAGCTATACTATATTCTAGGCTAATGGTATATGGCAAATAAGTTTTCTGGTCATTTTGGAGACTTGCCATGAAAATAAATTGGAAGGATGTGGTCCCTTTTGAAAAGATGGATAGCCACAGCTTATCAAGGGTTTTAGTGATCAAAGTAATGTCTGACGCCATTTTCTTGGTTCAGTTGAGTTACAGGTAACACCTTTGGTGAGCATTTCAGTTTGTTGGTTTTGGTTTCGGGACTAGGAGGGGTAGACCGGGAGTGACAAGGTCGGAAAAGGTGTCAGAGCTGGGAGTTACTAGTAAAACAAAATCTACCATTTTGGACTGGAAAAAGCTTCCGGAACACCTTTTCCTGTGTAGGTAATCTATTGCTGCAAGTCAAGTTTGTTTGTTTTTTAAAAAATCCAACAACCAAGGGTAGAAGTGTTTTTACTCCCAACAGAGATAATAGGAGTTTCTTGGCATTTTAAAAGCTTTTCTTTCCTGGTCAAAATAAACTAAATTGGTGCTCTTTGGGAGGAGATTCCATTTATATTGGCTACATAACACGAGTCCTTTGGCCACTGTAGTGTTGTTGGAACATAGGCAAATTTGAGGTTTGGTGAAGGGTGGTTCAAAAGCGTCATGTGACCTGCAGGTTCACTATAATTTAGATTTATTTCAGTATTTCCCATAGTATTTCAATCAGTATTTTCCATAGTATGCTTAACTGAAGAAGAACTAGTTGTGCTTACTCATAGTTACAGAGGAAGTACATGCTAGACACATATCTCTAAACATGGGAATTTCTTATTTCTATATCTTCCTGGAAGATTAGTTTTAGCAGTGATCTAACACTACTGGTATTTATCATTTCCTTAGGAGGTTGATTTTGCTTTTTATTGGGTCTGACTCATTTCCTCGGGAGTGAAACTGAACACAACCCACATTTTTGCTATGAGTCATAGTATGACTCAATATTTTGTCCTTTTATGAACATGACATAGTACAATAGTCTCCTGTCTTTTAATTATAAAAAGACCAGTAAAGTTAGTCTCATTCAATGGTCAAAGTAGCTGCAAGTTAGACGTGTGTCAATCAAGTCAAGCCAAGAACTTCTATACAGAATAACATCTTAGTTCACGTTGCATTCACCCTTTTTCTCTGTTTGTATAAATAAAGTGTTTTTGTGGCAAAATTTGTTCCTGAGTTTGTTTCCATAACAAATCCGAACCTCAGTTGGTCACAGTCACTTACAGTAAGTGGTAATTTGTATTTTGATCTGTATGTACTGTCTACAGTACTATATACATATACAAAATTGCTCAAGGAAAACATAAAAATGAAATTTTTCATATTTTATACTGTGTCAACAAAGCAAAAATTTTAAAGGTAAGTTGTTATCCTTACTTACAGTAACAACATACTGTTTATCTAGCTACATGTAGTTATTGCATATTGAAGCCTACTAAGTAAAATACTTTTGTCAAGAGTATCAAAGGTGGACAAAAGGTCTAGCAGTATAAGAATGACACATTGACCGTCATCAATATAAAAAAAGAATATCATTGCAAACATGGGTCAACGCCATTTCAGTGCTGTGACCAGCTCTGTTTGCTAAATGAAATAGCTGGTGAAGATCACCATCCTTAAGGTGGCTGTCCAAATGGGCAGCTACAATCTAACCTATAAGTTAAGAAATCACTCATTACAGTCTACAGTTAATTAAACTATTGTTAAGTATCAACCTGTACAACTGTATGTAAAGTAATATTACAGAATGAGCTGTTTTGTGAAGTGAAAGAGGATGTAGGAAAATTTGAGAACAATGTCTTACTGTGTCACTTGATGCAAATTATGGCCAATTTATATCAAGAAGAAACATTTTGAAGTCCTTTGACTGGACTGGTACATTGTATATATTAGCTTCTTTAAATTATTAGTTCCTCAGACCTGAATCTCAATTAGATTCTCTACTTCTCTTACTCTGTTGTTATTTGAAGAGACAACTCCCTGCATTTCTCAACAGGATCTGAAAACAGCTTTAAAAGTGGTTTTACCACTTCCTTGAAGATACTCTGAAGCACTTGGCTGGATAACTTTGGCTTGTGCCCCAACACTTCTTTCTTTATCTTCTCTAAGGCTCTCTTCCTTATGCTTCTATTTTCATCCAACAAACAGTTTATGTCTCTTTGAATGCCCTGAAAAAAATAAATAAGATTTAAACTTGTGACTCAAATTGGTTCTTCAGTGCTCTAGCCAGCTTTAAAAAACGACAGGGCGCCCTAGTTTGCATATCACTAATATTTGAAATATTGGACTTTTTATTTCAAATCTCCATTAAGGCAATGTATAGGATCACAAAAATTGACAGGGCACTGGAGTAAAACGACAGGACGTACAGAAAAACGACAGGCCTAGCTAGAACGCTGGTTCTTGCAATGGTGGAACTAGAAGATCATTGTGCAATCTATGCCATCTATCAAGATTTATTGAGTACATAAACATGAAAGCACCAGTCAAGGCCCTCAGAACTTTATAAATGCCACGCATCTACATGTCCACTAGCTGAAAGCTTGTGAACAAGCTCAGATGAAGTAACACTGGTTTCAAGTTACAGTATGATTGTAGTTATGTGCCAACAATTTCTGCTAATGATAATAACAAAGACTAAGTTAACTTTAAAAACAGTTTTATTTTAAAATATACAGTAGGTTCAGAATGAGGATTTACTTGATTTTGACTGGTTCAATGTTTTCTGTGTATGATTTAGGGAAGCTGCACGAATCGATTTGTTCCATGAGAAATGTCAATCTAAGCCGGGGGGACCCCCGCCCCACCCCCAACTGCACCTTAGAAACATCAGGGCCCGGTTGTAGTAAGAGTGGATAACTCTATCCAGCAAAAAAATCACTATACATTGGATAAAATTGACGCGTTCTTCATTTTGATTGGACAACGCACCAATTTTATCCACTCTTCCAAAACCGGGCCCTGACAGTTTGTCAATAGTTGTACTTGAAAAAAACAATTCAGTACATGTATATGACCTTTTATTATAATACCAAATAATTATCATCTCACTGATGCATAATCAATGAAGCGTTAACAATAAATGCACAGACTAACTCAGACTGTCCAATATTCACCAAGATAGGGCCCCATATTCCACAACGAGGCAAATAGGCTAACTTGTTACAGTAAATAGCTTGGACTTCCGAGGGTTAAGTACATAGCCATTTATTTCCATCCACCAGATACATCTCGTACTGGTGCATCTCACAACCAGAGTTTATTTAAGAAATGTATTCAAAAGATCTGTACCGAAAACAACTCAAAGTTTTATACCCTAACAAATACCAGTTTTACTTTTCTAATAGATTTCACTTGAAAAACCCCTAAAAAGTACTAAATCACCCAAAAAAAAGCCCCAAAACATACAACTATCATTCCCTATCATCCGAATATAGGAAGTGCCCCCCAGCTTCAACCGGGGCGTCGGGGTGGTGCAGTGGCATAGACACTCGCCCCTCACCAATGCGACCCGGGTTCGACTACAATTAAAGTATGTGAGCTGGGTTTGCAGTCCCTCTCTGGCGTCGGGGGGTTTTCTCCAGGTACTCTGGTTTCCTCCCCCAACAAAAACTGCAATTTATACACCACCATCTGACCAGTTACGGGATTAGCTTTGCTATTTGAAACTTAATAAAATTAAAGTTTAAAGTTAAAACCCCTCCACCCCCCCCCCCCCCAAAAAAAAAACCCGTCACAATGACGTTTCTCGTGGTAAATGTATGGCGCCAAATGTATCGATATCGGATATGTGACGCTCTTCTATTTCTTAAACATTGGCATCTCTGCTGGGGATACCTAAGCACTGGCTATCCTTATAAATCCTTAAACTAACTTTAACCCAAAAAAACAGTAAATCGTTAAATTTTACCCTAAATTAACCTTTAAAATAAAGCCTACGAAAGGCACCACGCAGCTCCCTTAGCAACGCGCCAACAATTAAAAAACATTATTTAACAACCCTACAGGTGATAACAATCGACAATTACAAATACCCAAAACAGAAAACTCAAACTGAATGGTCAGTAAAATTTCGTCCACAATCATATGATATGTATTCAAACAGATCCAGTGTCGCTACGCTCCGGAGACATGACGCCTAGATCTCGATCGAGGGATCGTTTTTGAGAACTGGCATCGCGATGCGGAAGGAGACTTTTTTTACAAACGGACAACTCTTTATTTCCACTCTGTGTCAAATACGTACTTAACAATAATTTACTTAACTAACTGAATGCTACAATAATTTTTTTTTAAACTAACCTGCAATACGGTTTGTAGCTTCACAGTTTCCTCTTCCGTCAAATCTGCCGCCATTTTGGTTTAACTATTTACCCGTCGTGCTGTGCAGGCTAGGCTGAGCCAAATAACTACTTCATGTATGGCACGTGAAATAACTCATGTCGCAGTGCAGTGTTCGCACGTACTCTCAGGGCAGAGGTTCATTATTATACATCATAGATGGTTGACATTTCGTTATTGTAAGCAGCCCGGCAATACACTAGAAATGCCGATGTTGAGCTTTAATAATTTATTTTGACCCCCATTTAAAAATTTTTAAAATCCTTGAAGCCCCCACCCATTAATTTGCCCTTCCCCCATTTATTATGAACCTGAGAGTACATCAACCCTCTCCAGCTGATCTGAGTCCCTGGAATTAGCCAATCAGAGATGAGGATGTCTGCAAAACTGTATATCATGCCATTGCAGGCCCCATCCGAGAAACAAGGCACAAATAAAACTTATGCACTTAGTGATTTACTCTTCAGTGTTTAAAAAACTAAATCTTTTTTCCAGAAGTTCCTTAAATTTAACTCCTTAGTTCGAAGTACTGCTTTAAGAGCAGGCTTAATGATATACAGTTTTGCAGATGACGTCACAGGGTCAGATTAGCTGGCTGCTGAATTTTTTCCTCTTTTTCCTGGAGGGATTGGGGGGGGGAGGGATGCCGCTGGGACCCCAAAAGCCTTACCCTGTTCCACACCAGGAACAACTTTTTAAAAAAATGATACTCTGTTTGTCACTCAATAGCTCATTGCTCCTATTTAAATACTGTGCAATATCTCTTTTGAACTTAAGTTGCCTTAATTTGCCTAAACCTGCGAAGCAATTTTAAAAATTCAAATCCAGCCTCGGAAAATACCTGATAGAAAACTGATATTAATTTAGATATCTCCATGTATAATTCTTTTTCAGTAATATTTAATTGTAAATAGTTAGTAATTTTATATAGCACCTTTTCCTCCCAACATGCTCAAAGATGCTTTACAATGATCAGGTTACCCCCAGCAGACCGGAGGCATATATAAGCACCTCTGATAGCTGCTTCAAAGTGGTCCATTTATGCTGGTACTCATTTTACCCACCCTGGAAGGATGGAAAGCCAAGTGAACTTTAACGGGAAAGAAGGTCATCCAAATATTCAACCCTAAACCAGGCCGGGAATCAAACTGGGGACCTCAGGATTGGAAGGCAGAGATCTTAACCTCTGCACCAACCCCTCCACTAATGATAATTAGTTTCAAATTTTTAAACTTTAAGGCATTGCAAATTAAGCGTTGAAAAGCCCTTGGGAATGGTTTAACAAATTGTATTATATGCATTATCTGACAGGGGTAATAGTAACATATGCTTCTATTCTAAAGCCTCTAGTTGTTCATCAAAAGAGAGCAGTACGTAATGGAATTATCACTTTTTCTAAGCAAGATGTTACTTTTGAACCTTTTAAGCAATTTTAATTTAAAATTTTTATGAAACAAAATGGACTTGATGTAATATCCAACATCCAAAAGCTCTGTGCGCTCATTATTCTCTTCCCCAGTCCTCCAATAATTTTTATTCATTGCTCTCACTTGCTCACCAGCCCTCTTGAAAATCCCAGTGAACCTCTGTGGTGGAGAGAGCATTATGTCTATCAGTTTCTTGATATGCTTCCTAAAACATTTAATGGGTATTTGTGTAAAGTGGCATCAAGACACAGTTACAATTATGTACGGGACTAGCATACTGGTAAATGCCATTGTATTGTATTGTATTGTATTGGAGCACCATTGAAGGACAACATTGGGATGTTAAACATATGTTTCACTGCTACAAAATGCTGCAACAATTGTTTGAACACAAAATTTCTCCCTTGTTGGTAAAAGAAAATTTCATAAGTTCATATTACTATTAGTATCACAAGGGAATCGGAGACTTGTCTGGCTTTAATTTTTTTTTATTTTCTTTCATAAGCTATTGCTTAACCGAGCAGAGCGATCGAGGCAGAGTAAACTATTCCAGTGGTCATTTAACTTTTATCTCTGTTTGACTGCACATAAGTTGTCCAAATCCACTTGTTCAAGCCTCAGACAGGTTAGGAACTTTGTGATGCTACTGTACCATGTGCATCAGTCATTGCTTCATATCAACACTTGTGAGTGATGGGGCCTGCAAGACCTACAAGACCTCCGATTTCTTTTAATACACATACAGACTCAATCCCAGTCATTTCTTGTTTGCCATGTCTTGTTCGGGGACTGGAACAAGTAAGGGGAGTGGAGGGACAAAGGAAATCACAAGACAATGCAAACACCAACAGGAAATGATTGGGATCAACCATGCTCATTGGAATCCCCTCTTCATAAACAAGACAATGAAAACACCAACAGGAAACAATAGGGCCTGGTTGTTCAAAGCCTGATTTGTGCTAATCCTGGATTAACTCCATAGGTTTTATTAAGAGTTAACCCAGGGTTAGCACTAATTGGGCTTTGAACAACTGGGCCCTGGGGTCTACCTCACTAGCTCCAGTTCCACTTTCGGAACAAGACAATTGAAAACACCAACAGGAAATGATTTGGATCAATCTTGCTCGATGGGACCCACTGTTCATAAACAAGACAAGGAAAACAATAAAAGGAAATGACTGGTATCTACCTCACTCTTTCCAGTCTCCTCTTTTGTAACAAGACAATGAAAACACAAACAGGATCTAGAAAATGACTGAGATTGAGTCTGGCTCTCCAAAGCATTTAACTCATTTTAGGCGTTGAACTAAGTTCAGTGGAATTCCAAACTTGATAAGGTCTTCAGTTTTCATGTTTTCAATACCTGGAATCAGTCTGCACACCATTTCCCAACATTGCTCAAGCAATGGTGGCACTGTTAGCCATAACCTGTGAATTTCATTGCTTCGCAGTGCATCGTTTTCAAGAGACTTCACTCCACCAAAAACATACAAGCAGCCAACTTGAGTAACAGCACATGAGTGAAAAAACACAGGGTAAGACAGAACTCTGCTTAGTTTCCTCCACTGGAAACTGCTCAAGTCTAAACTCCATATATCATCAAATATATGCGTCCCATCATATCCACCACAAATGTAAATACGGCCTCCCCATATAGCACACCCATGGCAGCGTCTCCGGTTTGGAAACTCTCCTGTAGAACTGCAGGGCTGACATGGGTGGAGTTTCCACTGCTGCTTTTCAAAATTAAATGAATGGACGTTCTCCAGACTGAATTCACCGCGTGGATCTGAATTTCCAATTCCGCCGCCGATAACATAAAACCGAGTGCCATCAGAGACTGCTTCGTGGCGATAACGCGGGCAAGGAAATTTCTCGTAAAACAAGTGCTCCCACTCGTATTTTGTGAAGCTAAATCGGTGAAGATTCGAGTTGAATTGGAGACCAGTCGTGCCACCAAATATGTAAAGTTCTCTGTCAGGTGATAATACGACACTCTGGCCGTACCCTGGAATCGGGACGGCACCTTCAAGTTCAGATTCTACTTCTGAATTATCTATTTCAGTGTCTATCCATTCAATCTGAACCCACTGCTTCTCCTTCAGGTTACAAACAAAAAGTTTGTTACTATTGAAATAACCAAACGGGTATCCAGAACCTCCAAATACAATCAAGTTTCCTCTATCCAGTACCACACAACTCGAGGCAACTTCACCAGGAAAGTTGCCCGAAGTCAAAACTTGGCTCCAAGTTTTTGTACCATAGTTGAACTTCCAGAGCTCGTGAAAAAGTTTAACCTCGTGTAAGGGACTGTAACCCCCAAATACGTACAAACTTCCACTGTCTGAGACACATCTGTGACCGCTTCGTGGAGATGGGCATCGAGAGGTTTCTTTTGGTAACACCAATGACATCGGCGTATCCGCCATTTTGTTTTCCATAACCATAGGCATCCCGAGCTCAACCAGGGGCGTTTCAAACAGCCAATCACAGTCTAGTCAGACCGACCGACCAACCAACCTCGTCCCCAGGGCCTTCTGGGTATTTTTCAAAATGGCGGGTCGCGCTTGGACAATAAAAGGAAGGAAAAAACTCTGTCAATAACTTGCCGTACGGAGCGAGCTAACGACGCTAATAAGAGGTGTATACGACACTATACTGCCCTTTACCAGTATATACTGCTCTATACAACACTACACAGTCCTATAGGCTATATCAGTCCGAGTACAGGCATATACGACACTATTAATAATAATAATAATAATGCTCTTTAAAGCCAAATACCAGTCTATACAGCCATATACAAAACTAAACAGCCTTATACAAGCCTATCCACCCCTATACATCTATACCAATCAATACAGGTATATTACGACACTATAGAGCCCTATACCAGTATTTACAAACTCGTACCACGCTATACAGCCCTGTACCAGTGTATGACAGCACTCTACGACACTGTACAGCCTCATACCAGTCTATACAGCTACATACAACACTATAGTCTATACAGCCCTTTATCAGTCTATACTGAGCCCTTCTACGACACTATACAGCGCCATACCAGTCCATACAAACTTATGCGACACTATACAGCTCATACCAGTCTATACAGCCTTACATGCACGACACTATACAGCCCAATACGTCTACACGCTTTTTTTTTGTAAGAACCAGTAATTTTCGTCTCAGCTTGGGATGTTCTTAATTTTTTGGCAATTTCGGCCCCAAATTGTTCTCAAATTGTTCTTATTTCCTGATATTTTTAAACAGTGAATCAGTTGCCCGGAACAATAAGAAACATGTGTTTGAAACTGTCAATACAGCTTTGGCGAATGTGACAAGCTGGCTTATCACTCTTCCAGCGCCCCGATGGCGATGACCAAGCTAAATTCTGATAAGTTCTGTTTTCATATACATCTCAATCTGTGTACAAGGATATAATAAATTTCTTAAGGTTGACCCAAATTTCAGCCTGGTGATTGTTCTTAGCTTGTTCTGAATTTTTGAGCAAATGTCAGCCTGGGTGTTCTTATAAAGTTTGTCTTATAAAAAAAAAGCGTGTATACAGCCTTATACGACACTATCCAGCCCAATACCAGTGTATACAGCCCTAAAAGATAGTATAAACCTCTTATTAGCCAAGTGCGAGGTCCGTACGGCAAGTTATGGACCGAATTCTTTCCTTCCTTTTATGGCCCAAGCGCGAAGCGCGCGGGCAATGAAAACAAGGAAGGAAAAAACGAGGATCCATAACTTGCCGTACGGACTGAGCAAACGAGGCTAATAAGATGTTTATTATATGGCTTTGTTGATTATTCTGGTTTTGAAAAGGTGATCGAGAGCAAGCGGTCCGTACGGCTACTTACGGACCTGGAATTGACCAATCACAGCACGCGAAATCATTCAGCCATATAATAAATAGCGTTATACTAGTCTATACAGCCCTATACCAAAACAAGTTTGAGAGCGAAAGTTAAATTAACATGTCGCTTTTTCTTCAAACAACTACGTAGCAGGCTGCTGGCGTTGTTTCGGTGTTTCAAGCGAAGTTTTGCCAATTGAAAATCGCTAAACATTGCCGGAAGAACAGGAGTACGTTTTATTTACACGGAAAAATCGGAAAGTTCGGCTTAAAAACCAAATGGTACGCGTGTTTCCGATCGGAAATGACCGGAACGCTCGGTCTTCCGATTGAGGTAATATACTTTTCTCGCTCTTTTCGGTTCTTTCGTTTAACGCGCGTACCACTTTAGTTTCCCGCTCTTTTCAGTTGGCAGATGCGCCTGCAGTTTTATCATTTATCTATTAAGGGTCGCCTATCATTCATCCCGGTTTGTCCGATTAAAAACCGCTAACCCTTTGCAAGCGAACTCCGATCCCCATCCGATCTTTCCGTGTAAATGGAAAGCACTGTAGATTAACTGTATGTACAAAAACGTGATTAGTGAATTTTTATGTTTATTGCACTTATAAAAAATTATTATTGCTATAACAAATGTGTGTATTAATTTTCCTCCGTTGAATAAACGAACATTGACATGAAGTGCAGGAAATTTCCAATCTGTGTCACCGCATGTGTACTAGCCCCAGCCAATATCTTATTGAGAAAAATATTACAATAAAAACTAAGAAACTTTTATATGTACCTTACAATTCCATATTTATGAGAACATGAGAAACAAATCAAAGTTTATTTGAATTTATGAATTATGTTCTACTAGTGCCTTGTTACCAGTCTTTAGATAAATAAAAAATTCCTAATTTAAACAAAATAAAAGTGTATCAACAAGAGATGTAATACATGTCTTTGTTTCTGCTTTCAGACGATCACAACTAGGGCAAGAGGGCTTGTTATGCGCATTTCACCATATTCACATGCGAATGTGCACATAAAAAGTATAAAATTATTATTATTATTAGTATAAATACGTTTTTGTTTGATTTAAAAAAGATCAATCCCTAGCTTATTCGAATGGTTGTCATCTGTCTACACAAAAACGCAAGAACGAATAACAATATGAACACTAACATGAAAGTCAAATTTTGGTTTCGTTTAGCCATACACTTGAACGGACTTGCATCGAATTTGATTATTCTCAAATTTTGATAGAAATTGTTGCAACTATACATTAGACCGTTTAGCCACCAAATGCAAGATAATGCAAGTCAATACAAGCTTAAAACTACCGTCGGCTGTCCTAAAACGTCCTAGTACAAGTCCCTCCCCCCTCCTCCGTCCCCACACGCACACGCAAATACTTTACACTTAGTTAAGCCGGAAGGCGTGATCTGCAGTGAAAAGACAAATAGAGCTTTTGTAAACTAGAGCAAAAAAACACTGAAGCTTGTATTTACTTTCGCAAAGCATTTGACTACCCTCCCTTCGAGATGCGTCAGCTAGCATCTCCTCTGGTCAGATTTGAGCTAGTCGCTCTTGCTAATAACAGGGGCGTAGCTAAGAGCTTTTGTCAGGTACCCACAACGGTTAAACCTGTAACAGGTTGGATTTCACAATTCGATTTTTCTTGAAAGAAATCACCAGATTTTTTCTAGTACGCACATGCGCGTTTGCTTAAAGGAAGCTACGTCACTGATGAATAACTCTGACTAATAACTAATAAGTAAGAAAATAGTCCTTGGAAAATAGTATTACTTGTTCTTCATTAATCCAGTCACTAGTTCTGTACGTATCGAGCCTTTACTCAGAGGAAAAGAACTTTAACAAAACACTTAGCAGATGGTGGTCTATCTGGACTGTGCGAGCTTAATTGTGTATGAATGATTTTTTTTAAAACCTCAAATTTCGCTGTAACTTCCGCATTCATCTTCTGTCTTATACCAAGTGATAACTCCTCTGCATTACTGGACCCTGCTATGGACCTAATTAAGCTGCCTAAGTTGTAGCTATTGGGTTCCACCTCACTAGAACATAAAACTTCGTAGCATAGAAGCAAGGTTATTGTCTCTGTTTCAGTCCACGGTCTATACGTAACTGATGCGCCTTCGGATTCCACGAAATTGATGTCTTTCTTTCGCTTATTAGGCAAAACTTTTGCTCGCTGCCTTCCTCTTTTATCAGTAGTCGACGAACATTCAGCGAGCTTTGTACCAAACACGTTTTTGCAGTTGAAGCACTTACAGCAATCTGTACGTGCAACACCTGCTGTGACACAACGGCATCTGCTTTTCAAGCGCCATCCTTACAAGTGGTATAATACGAAGGCTCTTTGTTTTTCATTGTTATGCCACACATACAGCAACGTTTCGGGGCAACTCACGTGTACCGTGTGCCAGCGCAGTCTGTGCAGTTAACGCACCGACATTTCCTGCTGCATGGTTGCCCATTTCCTTTACAAAGACAGCTCTTCGCATGATTTATTTTCGGGGCATTTTTTTGTTCTTTCTACAAGATCACTTAGGGCCTTGACGTTTAGCAGTTTCCACTGGTTCCTTCAAATCTATAGGAAAGTGTAAATGTGGTAAATAAACCTACTGCCCTAGAAGGTGACCAAGCTCAATACGTAAATTACAGAACCTGTTGCTCTGACAATTGTTCGCTGCACCAAGTAGGAAAATGAGCCAATTAAGCTAAGGTTGGATTACGTCTCTTGCTATTTTTTAATCTACAACAATTTTTTAGAATTGCTGAATTGATAGATTTCGCACTATATTATTTCTTAACTTTAACCAGTTAAGGACTGTCACATTTAAAAGAGTACAAAGAAAGGGTTCGCGCGCTCTCTTAGCTACCACTTCCTGTGCATGTAGACACAAAAGCTTTCGAGCCTGCTTAAAAATTAGTGAAGTTCTGAAAAAAATACCTGTACACGTCGATTTATAAAAAAGGGAATTCTTGCATAAAACCGAACTTTAAAGAGTTTAAATTTTCTTTTTGGCTTTGCAACTTACCTGTAACTCCACCAAAGTGTCCTGGGCCCGGTTGTTCGAAGGTGAGTTAAAGTTAACCCAGGGTTAGGCGAAAATTTAAGCATAACTCCTTCATCTAGAAAAGCATCTTGTCTTTCAAAATTATCATTGAAGAACACATGAAGTAAACCCAGTTATTTAAATCCAAAATGACAATCCAAATCAATCTTTAAGGAGGTAAACTCAATCGTGAGTTAAATATTTAACTCTGAATTAGTGCTAACTCACCTTCGAGCAACCGGGCCCTGGTCCATAGTGAGTATATGCCAGATAAATTGTTGACAATCCAATCTTGTGTTGCAATGGTATAAATTGAAGACAAGAGACGTCTGCGCGGGCTGCCACTACAACGATTCTGAGTGCGTTTGAGCACACCTTAGCACACAAGTCTCCAATATCGTTCGCAAAAAACTAACTTTATTTGAAATTCTCTAAATCGTCTTTGAAAGTTCCCATGGTTATGCAGCCTTTATATGTGTTAAGGTTTGTCGTAACTTCCTTCACAAACAATTGCCGCAGCAGCTTAATGTCTTCTTCCACCGACAATTCTAATCCACCAGAGCAACCAAAAGAACTGATCTCTTGGCACTTATCCATTTTTTTATGAAGCTGCAAGGGTTCTTAAGCGCAAAAAGCAGTTTCCACCTCCAACTGTCGGTTGAATTCTCAGCTTAAACCCCGAGATTCCTTTTGCGTGTTTCGGAATGCAGCCCTTCCACTGCTACCCCAAATGTTTCTTTTTCTAGATTAATTTTCACTAGATTTTGCAGGGACGTATGTCCCATCAAGTACGAAATGTTGTCAACTGTTTTGATACGAAATTGCTCTTTTAATGGTTTCAAGAATTCCAAGCAATGTAATAGGTGCTTGATTGCATAGCACGTAACCTCTTGAGTGCATAGGTTTGAAATGCTAAAACATTGTTTGACGACTTGAACGGCTGCCAGCAGTATTTTACAAGCTGCTTGCATTAATATATCTTGCTTCCATGCTATAGCCTGCGTAGCTGGCGGTCTTGTGAATAGACGGAAAATTCCATGCTACTCCCATTGCTCCCATTGAAAAACTCTACTGGCATGATAGGAATCGCTTTCCTTTTCAGGTTTTTGATCCTGTTCGCTTAAAACTCTATTCATAGACAGCACACGTTAGTGCTGCGACTGGATGTTCAGGCCCAACTGTGGACACCCCAATAGCAATGTTCAGATGTTTGTGCATCCTTTCATTTTTTCCGTACCGCATCGACAACTTTTGCGAATACGTCCCTTCAAATTTTCAATTGCGTTCATTGTGGCCTATGGGAGCTCAGTATACTCGAGCAATACACACTTCATACCCGTTTTCATTTCTTCAGGAGATGCCGTGCTCTTCGTCCGTTCCTCATCTATATCGCCATCGCGGTGCACAATCATTGAAAAATTCTTGGAAAATTGATGAGCACAAGAAAACTTTTTTTGGTACTGTGCTAACGTTACCAATCTTGAAATGGCAATGGAAGACATCGAATTTCACTGGGACTGCCTTGAAAATCTGTTGCTAAACGTTTTTTTTGACGACAACAATCATCAACGATGATCACCTCTAATGCACTGCCGCAATTATCTAGTCCCTGCTCAAGGTTTTTATTAAGCAAATCAACTATCTCAGACGAGGCTGTGGACTTTGTGAGTCTCCATATCATAACCTGGCTCATTTTATTTAGACCAAGGAAGACATTCTCAATTAGACGAATGAACTTTCCGTCTTCCCTGGTTATGCCTATATGTTTACTAGTTCTAAAGGTGTGGTCACATGTCAAAAGCTTTCCATGAATGTTGCTCATGTGTCTCTCATATTTCTCCTTATGAAAATCAAAGTTTTTCAGAAATATGTCGATTAATTTGTCGCTGCTGGGATAAGCATACAAAAGATCATTATTAAAAAAATTCTTTCTCAAGGTCATTTGGTTGTTCCATTCTCTTCACTAACCCCTTTGTACGGTCCAACGCTTTTAACATTCAATGTAGCTATTCCCTCTGCTATTTCCACAAAGTTCTGTCCTCGATATATCCAAGTCATCCAAAAGTCAATTAGAATAAAAGAAAAGTCACATCTTTGCTGTAAAATAAAGGAAAACAAGGATAGAATGTGAGGAGGTAGGGCCTCCATAACCTCTGGTGACGCAGACAGATACTGATGGCCTTGTCTCATGTGGTTTTGCAAGGACTTACTACAGTCATAAAATGTCCGAAAAAAAATAACACTGCCACCAATGTCATATATATATCCTGGGATTTCTTGGACTGCTTTTTGACAAGATGTCTGTCCATTACCAGTTTTCAGGAAACCACCATGCACTGGGCAACGTATCTTTAACTTATGCTGCCTAATAGGGCACTATATAAACACCATTAGTAGACGGATTGCTTGCAAGGGTGGCAATGTAAAGACAGTGTCAAGGCCCATGCAAACGGACGCAACAAGTCAAAACATTGTTGGCCGACGTGCGGATCTCTTAATGGCCCACAGCTGCGATGATCCAGGCACGCGAGGTCCAAAAGATCACGTAATGGTCTGATTTCGTCTCAGGTTATGTTCTATTCATAGCGATGACTTCGCCAGTATCGTTTTACACGCAAGGTTTCTTGGTCCTGGGACACAGTTCAACCTCCCACACACGTGGAAGATCAGCAAGGATAGCCGATAGAAGCATGGAAGCGGAGTCTGACAAGAAAACTATTGATTGCACTGCCTTTTTTATCGAGAGGGTGCAAAAGGCGATGACTTTATTCAAAAAAACAAGTTTCATTGCACCGTCGAGGCCTTTCACTGCAAAAGTGTAGTAAAGCTGAGAGAACATGTTCGGTAAGTGCAAGTTTTCAATCTTTGCGCAACTGTACATTAATAATAATATCTCGTACATGTAGCTTATTTGCTTGTGGGCCCTTATGTCATAGAGCAGCCATGCCTCAAGTCTGCAATCAAAACTGATCGAAAATATATTAAAATAGCAAGCGGATGAGTTTTCTATTCCTTTTATTGGCCTTTATAACCAAGCCAAACAATGAAACATACATGTACAAGCGTGGGAGAAAGCTAGTATACTTCAAGTTTTGTTGCAACATTTTCGACAAAATCGTTTCAATATTTTTTTCGACGCTTAATTTAAATCAGAAGCTAGAATTTCTACCTCAACAACAAGTTTATCTATGATTTATTTCATAATCTTATGTAACGCTGTGTATGTGCTAGGCAAATGATAGCAAAAGAAGATAAATAACCTAGACAAATTGCGAAATGGCTGCAAATTGTTCAACATCATTCACAGCTGAAAATTGAACCATCGATCACTTTAATTTTCTGATTGAACTTAATCTACCTCGTTGTATTTTTTTGTATATAAAGTCTCAAATTTGAGCATTTTAATGTGCTAATACCAGTTTATAGTCGACCAAAGCCCTAACATATTATGCTAACTTGAATAAACTTATTGAAAAGCTTTTTTTGTTGTTTTTTCTGTCGCACCTTTTGCGGATTCGGATTTGGCTTTGAAAAACTCCGGATCGACGGATTTAGCTCTGAAATTATGCGGATCGGCGGATCCTGTACCCCCCTTTCACCCCCCCTGGCTTGGGTTGAGGTCTGAAAGATAAAACAGCGACACCAATAGAATAGATAATGGCCTCCTAAGTTTCATCTGAAAGAAAAAAAACCCTTTAAATATTTACGAAATCCCCTATGTATCTTGGTGCTTTATCTTTCCAATTTAGACTTGCCACAAGTCGCTCTTTCTCACCGTCGGTAGTGGGGCTTTGTAAAAGTCTTCCTCCAACTTTGCTGTCGCGGTTTCGAACTGTTATGAAATTAGGTTTTCTCTTTTAAAATACTGTGTCGGGAATTCACACTTTCACCAAGTTGTTGGTAAACTTTACTAGTAGCTAGCAAAAGTTTTACGGATGGTGAAAATGTTGACCAGTAAAAAGTAATTAACATTAAAAAAAATAACAAACAATATACACTAGTAAATGGCGCCAAATCTGGTGAGAAACTCAAAACGACAAGTCATCGCATTTAGCACCGTTTACTAGTGCTTAAGCTTTTGTACTAAACGGGGCCAAATTTGATGAAAATCTAAAAACGACGCCTCACTGCATTTAGCACTGTTTACAATCTTACACTGACTTGTAAACGGGGTAAAGCATGTTAAAAAATACATGACAACTCACCTCGTTTAGCAATGTTTACAATATAATGATTTATACCAGTAAACTCACAGCTTTCCCAGATAAATGCGGTGTATCAACAAAAGTGTACGATAAAGCTTGCCCCCTAGACAGACATTGTAACGTGACAAACATTATATACCAAGCAGAGGTTACCACCCCGGAATCTAAAGAAACATACATCGGCCTTTGCGACACAACTTTCAAAGAACGGTACAGAAACCACGTACACGTGCTCTTTCAGAAACAAACGGTACAGAAATGTAACTCTAAACATATCTCAGGGATCTGAAGGACCGAAACTTAAATTACGAAATCAAATGGAGTAAAATTAAACAAGCAAGATCGTATTCGAACATTAACAAAAAATGTAATCTGTGTTTATGGGAGAAGTTTTTCATAATTTGTAAACCGGAAATGTCAACACTTAATCATAGAAACGAACTGACATCGACTTCTAGACACTCCAAAAATTTTCTGTTAAATACCGTGGTTGCTTAATTATTTTTAGACCGTTTAAACTTCAATCAACTAACAACATCCCTGTATGTCGAGCTATAAGGCATTGTTCCCTATTTTCAAATGTATATCTAAGATTGTAACCGTATAAGAATTGGTAAAGGACAAAACTTCTCGAAGGTCCAGGGTGTTTAATAAAAAACGTTTCGGCCGTTTGGCATTCTTCAGTTAAATTAAAAAGTTAAAAATATAAACATACAAGTTAAAATAAATAAATACATATATATATATATATACAGCTGTTTGCAAAAATTTTGCACCCCCCAAGTATATACATAAATAGATATATAGTGCATGACAGTGCGCATGTGGCAGCTAAACTCGCTTGATTTTGATCATTTTGTGGATTGAACAGTAGAATGATCTTAATTTATATGTTCTGACATAAAATTTAATGATATTAGTGACATTTGAGGTCAATTAAGTAGTATTCTCCGATATATGTATATACTTATATATATTTGGGGAGGGTGCAAAATTTTTGCAAACAGCTGTATATATATATAAAATGACCTAGATATTACAGGAGTCGAGTATTTATATTCATGAATGATTGACACTGCTTATTGTTTTAATAACCAAAAATAATATAAATTGCCTACATTACATTCCAATCTAGTTATAATCGGAACTTGTTGTGCTAAACAAAGTACTAAATACAGAAGTTGATTATTTTAACTACAGCTATGCGAGTAATGTAATGTGTCTAGATAAAAAAATATATATAAATGAATGAATAAATAAAAAATTTATGTCAAAAGTATGAATGGACTTTTATGGAACCTTGTAATTGATGCGTTTTTTCGATCGAAATTCGCAGCGCTTATCAAGACCGAAAAGCTGCAAGGTGCGTAATTGCGCCGCCCAATATCCCTCCCGCTTTAATAAAAGTTCATCAAAACCTCCGTATGTGCTGACTATTTTCTCAATGACAATGAAATCGAAAGCTGAAAGATTGTGAGTGATCTCTGCCAACATTACTTGTTGGAAGGTGATAAATTTTCACGCTTTGCAACCAGCCAGACAACAAACTTCCTGCCCCATCACGAATCCTTGACAAAGCCAGCTTCCATCATCCGTTCCGTCGACTAAAGCGCAGATGATTTGCACACTGAGCAACTGAAATACCGCCAAGACAGCCGAAAGGCCAGCCTAAACGACAGGAATGGGCTCCAGGTGAAACAAAATATCTATCCGACAAACCAAGATCTTACAAAATTGGCACACCTAATGGCTTTGAACTGCGGAGGAAAAAAGTCATTTGAAACCTACGCTGGAGCATACTAACCAACACGTAGATGAACAAGTCCCTTCACCACCAAGTGAAACCCATATGCCTGCGCCAGACCTGGAGATGTGAACTTATTATATATTCAAGATACTCGTTAAATATTCATATTAAAGCGCATGCGCTCAAGGAAAGATAGTTTAAGCTCCTCGTGGTGAGCTGTCAGGTCAGCTTTATATTTTTCTCTTGATATGTGAATGAACGCAAGTGATCCGGCCCTTTCTTTATCCGATTATGTGTAGATATCGCTATTGGCTCATCATAATTTTGTCCATTTTAATGGGTAAAAGTTCCACAAACTCCTTGGCAAGACGGTATTCTTCTTCGAACACCTTGGGCATGTCTGGGTGACTGGAACAGTAATCAACAGTGTACTTGTACAGGTCAAGTCCCCTTTTTAGGTTCTCCACTTTCTCTCGCCTATCGCTACATATCTTCTTTGCAAGAAGCCTTGCGATGTAGAAATGAGCAACAAGTGCAGGTCTGACCAGCGTCTCGTCAAATGTTCCAGGTAAACTTCCTTTGCTCTTGAGCGAGTCGATGAAACCTTGGAAATATTTGACTGCTTGGTCCACCAGATGGTTGATCTTCCTGACAGTGTGTGGCGTAGGTGTTTGTCCGCCTTCCTCCTGAATGGCAATCTTCAGGTCAACCATATCGCTGTAGATCTCGCCGATTTCAAATGTCAGCTAAAAAATGCAATTTGAAGTGAATTCAGTGTTGAGGGCGGAGGGGGGGGGGGAGACAAAAGTTCTGCAAGAGTTCTTGTTTGTTGAGATTACTCAAACTGTAATTTGAGATGACGCTCGCGTATTTGGAACAAGCAAGTAACCATATTCAAGCTTTTGTGGTTGTACATTAGGAAAGTTAAAAAAAGAAGAAAGAGAACAAAACGGAGAATGATGGTGAAAAGGAATAAAAGATGATCTGTTCAAAGGTGATCAAAGACGTTTTGTCTGGTTTACTTAGGCCTCGTCCACATCTATGCCGGATAAATCTGAAAACGCAACTTTGAGAGCGAAAACGGAACAAATGTTTTGCGTCCAGTGGCGTAGCCAGGATTTCAAAAGTTTGCAGGCCCATGGCCGAGCGAGCTGCCTGTGCGCGAGCGCCATTGGCGCGAGCTTTTCTAGGGGGGTCCGGGGGCATGGTCCCCCGGGAAATTTTTGAAAATTAGGTTTTTGAAATCGCTAGAAACGCACTAAAATTATATGACTTAGCCCCATGCCAATGCTAGAAACTGTCTTCTCTGGAATAAAAAAAATGGTTTTTAGCATTTTTAAAAACGTCAGTCGAACTAATCTTGAACCCTTAGATCCGTTACTGCTAGCCTAGGAATTTTTTTTCATGTGTTCAGGGGCTCGAGTATTACAACAAGTGTTAATCACACAACATTCGTTGCAAAATAACAACTATAACAGGTACTTTAAAAAATCTTTTCCTTTTCTTCGTTTTATTCAAAATAGTTAAAATAATTTTCCAATATATTTTTTTCTGTCAAAATTATTTGAAGGTCCGGGCCTGCAGGCCTACGGGCTGGCTACGCCACTGGCGTCCACACATAAAAACGGATAAAATGCTCTGCGTCCACACTATAGCGTTTTTAAGGTGGTTGTTTACTTTCAACATTTGAAAGCTTTAGCTTTAGGGGCTCTTTCTTGCCATTCTAAAGTTTTCCCGCCATTCTACAGTACCAACAACTTGTCCCACTACGCACTCGTTCTGCTACTCGCATTTAGAAGTATATCTTCTTGCAAGGCCGTCAGCGTGGTGTTGCTCGTATACTATCATTATTCCTTGCCATTAATGCCTGAATAAAATTATTCCTTGTGCGCTGCCGAAATAAAGCAATATTTTACGGTGGCCCATAGGGGCAAAACAAAACTAAAAAAGAAAACCAAATCACTTAAAAAAAAACTGAACCAAGAAAAAGAAAACCGAACCACGAAAAAGAAAACCGAACCATGAAAACAAAACCCGCATCACGAAAAAGAAATGTAAATCACAAAATAGAAAACTGACTCACGAAGAAGAGAAGCGAATCACGAAAAAAAAAAGAAACACGAACAAGAAATATGAAGCACCAAAACGAAAACTGAATCACGGACACCAAAAACAAAACTGAACCACGAAAATTATTCGGAGAACTGGTTACTAGCGCGGCCAGTAGCAGTGGGCGTGGGCATGGGCTCCCTGTGGGACGAGCAGCTAGCACGTGGCACGTTTTCTTCAAAACTTGGTAGAGGCAGTGCCGTAGGTTTTGCCTTTTGAACAATCGCTTTTTCATATCTACCGCAGAACTGGTGCTGCAAATTTGCTATCCAAGAACCGCAATGACTACAAAACATGGCGGCAAAGCTGGCTACGTGCTAGCTGCTCGTCCCACAGGGAGCCCACGCCCATGCCCACGCCCACTGCTACTGGCCGCGCTAGTAACCAGTTCTCCGAATTATTTTCGTGGTTCAGTTTTGTTTTTGGTGTCCGTGATTCAGTTTTCGTTTTGGTGCTTCATATTTCTTGTTCGTGTTTCTTTTTTTTTTCGTGATTCGCTTCTCTTCTTCGTGAGTCAGTTTTCTATTTTGTGATTTACATTTCTTTTTCGTGATGCGGGTTTTGTTTTCATGGTTCGGTTTTCTTTTTCGTGGTTCAGTTTTTTTTTAAGTGATTTGGTTTTATTTTATAGTTTTGTTTTGCCCCTATGGGCCACCGTAATATTTAGCTCGAAGTAGGCGTTTAAAAAAGATGAATATTGTCAACAACACAGAAAATATCACGTTCTTCGCCATGTTGAAGTACTTCGGAAGATAAATCACATGAGAAAATGATGTCAGCGTGTTTGAAAAGTTGCGGATACAAAATGTTCTCCGTCCACACTAATACAAAAAAGAATCGTTTTCAAATTGTTCCACTCTTGAAAGCGTTTTCAAAATGGTCCCTTTTCGTGGATCTTTTATGCGGATACAAGCGTATTGGTGTGAACGGAAGCCCTACAGTAGCAACAAAATTGCGTCTTCAAATTTAGCCGGTACATTGTGGACTGGGCCTTACAGTTTTTCATAACATCTGCTTCATCAGGCACTAAAGTCTATCAGGGTCAAAGATGCCATCACTCAAAGTTTAAGTGGTCTGGTAGAATATTCCAAAAGGCAAGAAACGTTAGAACTAAGCAAGGTGAATATTAGTAAATTATAACTACATGTGATACGAAGAAGAGAAAGACAGAAACACAAAAGTGATATCTCTACATTGCCGTAATAAAATCAGTACGGCCAAGAAAATCGTAAAAAAATTAGTTGATGAAATCTGTAAGCAACAGGTAGATTGATAGCTCAAAGTGGTTGGCAAGTGTTAGGTGCAGCTTTTGCAGAGAAAGACTGACACGAGTGAAGTACGTTAGATCCGTTTAAACCAACCTGTCTGCACACCGTGAGGTAGTGCTGGGGATTGAGCTCAACGAGAACGTCGTTTAACATGTCCACCCGCCTCTTGTGCATCTTGCAACGACGTTCAAAGTCGTTCTCAAAGAAGCTCAGATATTTATACAGCAGACTTGTGTCCTGGACGATTTCTATATGGTCGGTCACGTGACCATCCAAGACATAGTATTCTTTGGAGTTGTTTAGCCACCGCTGTCCTTCTAGAAACACAACGCGAGCCTGAAGTAAGAGATCAAAAGACAATTTGAGCAACTGCCAAAGCTCCAATTTTAGCTTTTGTGTTCTTTTTCATATATGCTCAAGCAAAGGCTTTAATTTTTCATTTTTTCAATTTAAGTTTCCTTTTTTCCACAGGAATCAGGGCCAAAGGAAACAATTTTAAACTGCGGAAGAACTGATTAAGGCAATGTGCATGGGATTTGCGTGGCGAGAGAGGGTATAATCTGGCGCACTCACATTCTTACAGCTCGCAGATCGTGACAAGGGTTACCTAGAAACATCTATTGCTCATTCTCTTAAACAGTGAATTTCAAAACGCTCTCAATCTAAACTTTATTCTATAGGAAAATTGATTACCTGCCAAGGGCATTTCATGTAAAGTTTCACGAGAAAAAAGATCGGACACGGATCGCGAAGCAATTGAGTGCAATGTAATTTTTCGAGTCAAAATTACCGTGGAACTCCCAAGTCAGACAATTAACTTTCCTTGAATCGCAGCGGTGTCCCATCCCGCCAGAACTGGTTGCGGCAGATCATCGTCTTTTAACTGAAGACTGTTTTGACTAGACACGAGTATCAGTGATAAGGCGATTGATCCGCTTTTACAGGAAGATATTTTGTGAAAACTTTCGTTTGATTCGGTCGTTAAAAATTGTTGCAATCGGTAAACAATGAAGATATTTTCACAGTTTTTTCACAGTATTGCAAACCTTTCGAGGAATAACCTCGTGGGCTTTCCGTAGCATGCCCAAGCGTTATGACATTTTGGAAGAAAGGTGGTCAATACGGGTCATTCCAAGAAAGGGTCGAGTCAGGTACGACTTTTTGATACTTAAACTGATACACTCTGCTAAAGTTAAAATGTATTATAGTGAAACCCCAGTTTAACGATATGCCAAGGAAGCAGTAAAATTATATTGTTAAACCGGGAATATCGTTATACCGGGTTCTGCCTCAAACATTTTACTGTAACTGGGCAAACGATTGTTGATCGTTAAACTGGGAATATCGTTATAACGACCATCGTTAAACCGGGGTTCCACTGCAATTGTTGAATTTTAAAAAGCAGAAACACAAACGTTCAAATGTCATCTTCATGCGTATGAAGGAAAGTAAATCATTACATGCAGCTGTATACTAGTTTGTTTAATTACGCAATTCCCGAGAGGAAGAGAGACAAAGTAAAGGCTTGTACTACTTTGGTCAGATCGGAGCAGAGTTTTGCAATTAGCACAACTTCGAGGTTGCGACGCAAGGTCAAGGAATGAACTGGAGTGATGACTTTCCAAGTCGACGAGTTATTGGAGTTTGAACGGAAGTGTCGGGAAGTTCGGAGAGTGCCTGCCTTGGAGTGATCTTTTAAAAACTAGAACATGATGTAGAAACAACTTTATAAAATAAAAAACAAAAATGTCCGTATATAATTGAGTCCGCTGACCAGCGACACTTCCACTTGATTGATGGAATGTTTAAAGTCAAGGCAGTACCGCTCCCCCCCCCTCTGTCTCACACTTTAGTAGAAGATCTCATCGAGAGGTTTAGCGCTCACGTTATCAACACGATCGCGAGCTTGAGACAGTCCATACTGAACGTCCCAGCCCATACACCTACTGCGAGCATCATACAAAACTGATCATTCACGAAATTCGATGAGGTCACCTCAGAAGCTGTGCGCGAGATCATTGAAAAGTCTTCGTCCAAGTCATGCGCCTCCGACCCTATTCCAACGCGAACTTTAAAGTCTTGCCTGTGGGTGCTACTTTTGGTGATAACATATCTAGTGAATCTGTCACTGCAGAAGGACGTTTTCTTCGATGCCTTCAAGGAGCACAGAGACTGCCTTCCTATGGGTTCACAATGACATCCTTAGAGCCATCGTTTTTCAAAAACGAAATAATTATCGTACTCTTAGATCTCTCTGATGCGTTTGACACAATAGATCAAGGAACTCTCATCAGCAGCCTAGGCACACAGTTTTTTTCTCACCAGTACTGTTCTTCAGTCGTTCAAATCGTACATCAGAGAACGCTCCCAGAGGGTAGTAATCGAACGCAAGGGTTCAATATCCAACCACTTACATCTGATATCCTTCAGGGATAAGTACTGGGCCCGCTGTTGTTTATCCTCTACCTTGGCCCTCTTGAGAACATAATTAAATCTCACGGACTCAATTGCATTTTCTACGCAGATGACTCTCACATCTATATCCCTATACATCATGACAGCAGAGACACCGCCATAGCCGTACTTGAAAAATGAGTTTCTGACATCCGGGCATTTTTCAAAGCAATTAATCTTAGTTATTATATACACAAGTCACTAGATAACGGCAACGGAGCTCTTTGATTGGCTCCTGCACAACTATGATCTAAGCTCACATCCTATGTGTAGCGAAATTCAAGATGGCGGCGAGGCTTGCCTAGCCGACAAAGGAAGAAATTGTGGCTTTACTCAA
>JAOBRG010399876.1:0-10124 GCA_027574985.1 Umimayanthus nakama | reverse complement strand
GGGGGGGGGTTAAGGGGAGGTCGTTACCTGCTTTCGGATTTCCTTAAGCAGCTTCCAAAAATTGACGCTAGTCAGTGGAGTATCCAAGGCCCCCCTCCCTTTTTATTTTTTTTATTGTTTTACAAAAGCGAAATTTTGTAGCATTAAATCAATACTAAACGAGTACGAAATTCGTCTCAAAACGCTTGAAATAGCCATTTTAGAGCTGACTCAAATTTTCAAAAATATCTGGGGGGACATGCCCCCAGATCCCCCTAGAAAGCTCACGCCTTCGGCGCTTGTTGGCACCCCTCCCTTTTTAAAATCTTGTATCCCCCTGATAGTTTCTTGGGGTCGTTACTATAGGAATATTATGGTAATTGTTTAGTTTAACTGCTCTGGTTAAATGTTAATGCCTTAATGTGTATCATCAAGAACTGTTAGAGCTCACAAAGTCTGCCGTGAAACTAGCACAATGCAAAGTTGCATTATTGCCTTGCTGCTCAATAGTTCATGCTGCTCCGTTCTAATGTAAACGTTTTCTTACCTGAGGACTATCAACACGCTGTGAAACAAACACAACACAAAGAAGCATCATTACCATGTATGGAATGTTCTATTGTATCCTCCTTCTTATTAAAAACTATCAATATACGCTGTAAAACGAACAAAATGCAAAGTTGCATTATTTCCATGATGCACAGATGCTTATAACCGTTCTAATAATAATAATAATAATAATAAGTAAATTGTTGGTTTATTGACTAAAATACGTAGCAGCCAAAAGGCTGAATTGCGTATTTGACAATGCCGAGAAATGCAGTCAAAAGATATATTTACAATAAAGTCATAACGATACATTTACAATAAATCTATAAAAATTATGCTAAAACTATTAAAAAATCTGAAATACAAGAAGATCAGAAATGATTGCAATTATTTAACAACACTCTGAATAGTGCCGGGGGTCTGAGAGACACTTCAACGAATACTTAAGCTCCTTTGTTGGCGAGGATACACATGGCTGGTATGAAGGAGCTTCTAAAACGGTCTGTGCGCATGTGCGGTAAATTAACTGACAGCATCTTTGCTATAGAAAGCTTGTTGACGTTTGGCGATCAGGGCTTTGCATTTCGGGGGTGATCCACGGAGGGTCGTTGCTATGAGCCGTGGATCGTACCGAAGGCATGATACTGTCTAGTCCGAGGGTGATGGTGTCGCACAACAGAGTCGACTTATCCTCGCAGGTTTGGGCTGAATCCACATTTGACCAATTGATGGCAGCAAAACAGCGGCCAAGCTCAGCTTTCCTGCTTGGTCGAGTGTCCCGCCTGGTGATGACTTTCCGACTGGATCCCTCACGGGGTTGTCTTTGTTTGGGACGTACGATGACTACATTATGGTTAGATCTAGAGAGGCCGAAGGGACGTAAGGTAAAGTGTCATCAGGCCCCTTTATACCTAAAGACAATCGCCACGCTGTGAAACTAACACAGTAACAAAGTAGCATTATTGCCGTGTTTTCCAGTTATTTGTGCTCCGTTCTGAAGTATCCTTCTTACCTAAGGACTATCAATACGCTGTAAAAGGAACAAAATACAAAGTATAGCAATCCTGCAATGATGTCCAGGTATTCGTACTCCGTTCCGTTTTGTACCCTTTTCATTATCTAAGGCCTATCAATACGCTGTGAAACTAACACAGTTCAAGGAAGCATTATTGACAGGATGTCTTTTTGCTTTTGTTCCGACGTTCGAGTGTGGCCAATAATCCCTTTTATCTTCTGCCTCGAAGACGATCTTTACTTATTTATGGTACTAATAGGTTCAACGATCACAAGTATCGGCTTTCCTCTTTGCATTTTAAAGAAACACGCCGGGTAACGATTCGGCAACTTCTTGCCCGCTAGATCAGGAGATACGGATCAAGAAGAGTTTGGTTGGCGGTACCTGCAATTTGATAAACTGTAAGGTTGAGTTCAGACAAGGAGCTGTTCATAGGGTGCACACCGCAGTTAAGGAGAGGAATGATAAACTAGTAACGTACTATCAACGTCAGAGTAGCGTCTAGATAAGGACCAAACATGCCTTCCACATGCAGTGGGATAACTGAAACATTGATTTACGAATCTGAGATGAAACAGTACCGGTATCTAGAGAGGGTGAGGATTTGCCGAAACTTTACGTCGCGAGAATACTGAACAAGAACTCTCTCCTCCGCAGAGGCTTCAAAAGAGAAAAAGACAAAGGGAAGAGAAAGGTCTATTCTTTTCCCCAGTCCTCTAATACCTTCATTACTCTCCAGCCCCACTTGAAAAACCTCAGGGAACCTTTGCGGAGAAGAGAAGGAACAAGCACGAATTACAAAGTGGAGAAGACTGCGTGAAGGAGTCGTTGACCCGCAGAACTCCATGTGTACCTATATTAGAAGACTTCCAAGTATTTTTCTTTTTTTGCTTGGTTAGTGCACTCTCTGCTCCCACCGTTCCGTAAAATTCCTAGCTCGCGGCTCCTGTCTTCTAGTCGAAGCTTGCAGATGAAGACTGGAAAAAGGAAAGGCTGATGCCAAATGCCGAATCTTTAAGAGACGTACCGGCAAAGTGTCATGGTGGCTTCTTTGATCCAACCAGCCTGTCGTTCTTTATTAATGACTTTGTGAGATTAGAATTCGTAAAAAACTTAGGAACTCTTCGTCTTCTGCTCTTTTTTCTGTTTGAGAGCTCGTTTATAATCATTTCCGTCTGTTCCATGTATTCCAAGGTAGCATTCAACAAAAGATTTATTTTGGCTCCTTTTTCCAAAGAACCCGTTTCATTTCCGAGAATATTTTCCCACAAATCCCCATAATTCACATATAGACGTCTATATTCCTCTGTTGTTGAATTGTCTATTTCAAGGTCTTTTGCCCGTCTGCGGCCAGAAGTGTGTGGCCTCCAACTTGTGACGAATCTTTGAACACTATTCGGGGGTGAGTAGCACCAACCATAGATCAAAACATAAGACGTAGTCACAACAACCCCCGCAACTAAAAGTTGGCGAAAACGTTTATCAGACTTAGATTTCAAGCTTCTAAAACGTTTCCGAATTGGCAATAACGCATTGCGATCTGGCATAACTGTGATATAATAATCTTTCAAGGCCTTTAACGAAGAGACATGTAAAAATTATGTCAAGTTGTAGATCTGTTGTGCTTTTCTGATGGTTACTTGCTAAACAACGTACTGATCAACTGGTCAGCAAAAAGGTAAGTTTGTTCCCAGGACTCTTATTGGGACACTCGGCTGCTTTAGAATCTTCATCAACTAGTGAAACTTGTATATCTTCTTAAGAAAAGATTAAAATCAAAACTGTATAGTATCGAGCTTTGGTTGCTAGTTATTAGCTGAAGCGCTGTATCAAATTGCTAATTATACTAATATTTCTACTTTGGATTCAAATGGCTTGTGACATTGTAAAATAAAAATTTGAACTATAGCAATAAAAAAAATTAGTCATTAGAGGCTGAAATTTTAAAAAGTGTTAACAACGTACAGCCACATTCCCAAATAAGACATTCTTATAAAAATCAATGGTATTCTTATTTTGTATAAAAGTGATTATTAAAATAAACAACTTTTGAGAGTATAAATGGATATAGCTCTCACCCCAAGCCAGTTTTTAATATATAGGAATTGTCAATTGAAAGTAATGCCCGGGTCAAACCAGTGTGAGAGTTATTTAAGATTTCGATTGTGTAACCAGATTTGGACGAAAGTTTGTTCAGTTTTCATGAGAGCGCTCGAGAGTCGATGAGAGAGCATGCGAACTGGCGTTCAAACAAGAGCGAGAGTTTGAACACTCATCAACTTTTATCGAACGTGTTCAAAGTTGATGATAAAGCCTAGTTTCCATATGTTTGCTGAAATACTGCCAACGATCATCAGCGATTTATATGGAAACACTTTTCAGCGATCGGACAATCGTCGGCGATCGTGAGTGATCCTTCGCCTTAGGAATACCAGCGACCCGGCGATCGTGAGAAACCATATGGAAACTTAGTTGGCAGTCACTGAATGAGAGTGAGCGTTCCAAGTCTCATTAACTCTCATCAAAATTTTGGAATTTTTCAAAGTTGATCAGATAGCGCTGGAGAGTCAATGAGAGTGCATGAGATCCGGCGCGAGAGTTCGAACTCTCGTCAGCTCTCACTGAAATTTTTGAACGTGTTCAAAAGTAGATGGTAACGGTCGAAATCCAAAGAGGGTGCATAAGGTTTGGCAGTCAAACAAGATTGATTGTTCGAGGTTTCATTTACTCTCAACGTAATTTTTTCATTTAAGTTGATCAGATAGCGCAGGAGGGTCGATGAGAGTGTAACGAGAGCTGGCGCGAGAGTTCAAAGTCTCTTCAACTCTAATTGAAAATTTTGAACGCGTCAGTCATAGTTGATAAGAACGTTTGAGAGTTTATGAGAGTGCTTGGGATTTAATTGACGGTGAAACGAGAGCAAGAATTTAAACTCGCATCAACTTTCATTAAAACTCTTCATCGTTATCAAAGATGATGCATGATGGCGCTCGAAGGTCGATGAGAGTGCATAGGAGTAGGCGGTCAAATGAGAGCGAGAGTTTTAAAAACTTTCATCAACTCTCATTAAAATCAAAAGAAGATGCCTGATGGCGCTCGAGAGCCGATTAGAATGCATGAGAGCTGGCGGTCAAACGAGATCGAGAGTTTGAAGTCTCATAGACTCTCAGTGCTGAGTTGAACCCTGCTTTAAGGACGAAGATGGATTGAATTCAATTTGCAAAGTTCTTTGTTACGAAGATTTGGGGAGGGGCGGAGGGAGACCCACAACAACCCCTCCTTCATATTGGCTTGCAGTTTATTTCCCATTGTGAAATATGCATGCGGTGTCACACTCTAAAAAGTAGAATTAGGGTAAATCTGCCCTGCAAAACACTAGTTTTCTTGTCGATGATGAATTGGCTTTGAGCGATTGTCTCATAGCTATATATACAATAAACAACTTTGCTAATCCATTGGCAACAAACCTCCGTCTACAAAACGAGCACAAAATGTTTACATGTATTCGTACAGAAAGTCCGAGATAGCTCTACTAAAATTTTATCAACCATATACTGGTGAATGAAAACTGCGTTTTTTATATAGTCATGGTGCAACAAAGCCAGTTCGGATTCTTTTACTACGTTAACATGTTGATAGGCTTATACAAGAAAGACTTAAAACCGGGGGGGTGTAGGGGTTTTCGATACACTACTATCCAGCATCCTTTGCACGTTCACCCTTCAAGAATGACGTCTCTCTGTCGAGGAGGCTTGTACTGCATCATCAGCACAAGATATGGGTCCGAGTGGGCGCCTTGGATGAACTCCTCCATTGACAAAATTCCGTCTTGGTTTGAATCAAACTGCTGAAAGATCCGCTGGGTGCGACCCAAGGGCGGTTCCTTGTCCTTCAGATTATCGCCATACATTCGGTAGATGGCCAATATTATCTCAGTCATCTCGTCTTTCGTTATCCCGCCATCGCCATCCACGTCATAAACCGTGAAAGCCCACTCCAGCTTCTCGTCTAGACTGCCGCGTGACGTAATGGACAACGACGTGACAAACTCTCGGAAGTCAATGAAGCCGTTGCTGTCTTTATCGAATGTGCGAAACACGTGGCTGGCGAACTGACTGGCATCGCCGTCAAAGTATTCTTCATACATCTCTTTGAATTGTTTTACTGTCATCAACCCCTTGGGACAACTCTTCATGAACCCTTTATACCAGTTTTGTATCTCGCGCTTGCTGAAGTGAGTGCACTCAAACAGCTCTTGGATCTCATCTTTCCTGAGCTTGGTCTTTCTTTGCCCCATTACTGAGTCACGCAATCGCGGTATCACTCAAGTTTGTCACGCGTCACGCAATCCTGTTTTCACCAAACCGAATTCCCTGGAATTGAAAATCAACTACATGGTTCAGTAAAGCGGAAAACGAGACTTTAGTAAAAGTTCCAATACATTAAAACGGTAAAACGATACTAGTACAGATTTGTTATTTTAAATATATGATTATAAACTTGTGTATCTGAATGCGCACCTTTTGAGAACAAGCAAAAGTTTGCCGAATTGTGGACACATACGGACCATTACAGATGAGATAGCTTCAGCCTAGCACTTAGCTTCTTGCGATTATTCTTCTCTCTGGGCTTTTAAAAATCTGGGTAGATTTTCCGAAAGTTACCCGCTGAAATTGGACAACTAAGGCTCACACTAATTTCAAACGGCCGAAACTCGGGTTTGCTTACTCTAAAATCGATGCGCTTTCCTTTAAAAGATAGGAAACTTGAAGATCTTTGTTTTTATTACCAGAAAATTTTCATGAGCGATTTTTCTGTTCTGACAAAACGCGGTTGAAACCTTGTACTGTAGCGTGATTTTGACAGCCTCTCCCGATAATTCTTGTTTTACCGTTTAAAAAACGCTCAACCTCCATCTATCGTTTTCGGTCTAAATTAACTACCACAAACTAGCTACTCTCAAATTGGCCGTTGCCTAAATTGTCGACAATATTGCGGGTATTCAAACAATTGCGATATTTTTAAAGAGCTTGAGACTGGTTAGTTTAGGGGGTTGGGTACTAACGACAACGTGCTTATCTCTCGCAGTAGCCTTTTAGAAAATCCAACTTTAAATAATTTAAAACTGAGATTCTGGATGGTTCTCTCCGTTTCTGTTTTTGCTCTTTTTGTTCGGATGCGATCCGCAAACTTCAGTGCAAGACGTATACCATCTCGTGAAAGCAGTTCTTTGAAGAACTTTTAAAAATTACATTCTCTTCATTATACAAGATTATTGAGTTTCAAACGTCTTGTCGTTTTAAAATAATGAAAGTACGAACTTGCCACTCATTCACCAAACGTATTTTTGGCGATTTACAATTATCTGCCATTTCAAAATCCGAGTTAGTTTTGGTTGCTATTAATCAGACGAGTTTATTTTGTTTGCTAGCTTGTCAACACATAGGCTGTGTTTGTTTTGTTTCTCAAGACATCGGCTCGGTTCATTTTGGTTGTCAGCACAAAGTCTGTTCGCGCCTGTCAAGGCCCTGAGAAACTATGCTGGTAGGCCGAATGGAAGCAAGAATTTGCCACAGGTAACCCAGTCAAGTTTAGTATGAACAAGAGGCTCATTAAGCCTTTACTCGTGGTGCGAGTGGAGATTGAAGTGAGGTTGCATTCAGTTCTTTTAACCTTTGAAGCCCTTAGGGGGCACCTGACCGCGTGGGACCGGGGACAAATCCCAAATATGGCAGTCACTGGACCGAATCGCTAATCGCGACATGAAGAGAAAAAAAGAAAAAAGGCGAAGAAATGGAACCCATTGTTTTTTGGCATTTGCCGGCCAAGGTAGCGATTAACTGATCAAGCTTGTGCCTCCGATTGGTCGGTACAAATGGAAATATGAAATGTACACTAGATATATACCAACAATTCTGCTTAAGAACATTTTAACTTGAAAGAGAGTTGTAGACAAGTGCTGGTTGTAAAAAAAATAAGTTTTTAAAGTGCATTAATTTACGGTTGAAACTTATAAATATTACATTTGCGGTGTTTCTGACCGGTTGAACTTTATTACATTTACCGTAGCTACAGAAAATTTATGGTTTTCGTAACATTTATCGATGATACAAGGGCCAATCCGTAAACGGTTAAGCAGGGTCAGTCTAGCCGAACTTAAGAAGGCCAAATTTAACCAGTTGCGATAGTTATCGCGCCCTGTTTAAATGATAGCTGACAAGACAGGCAAAATTGAAAGATCCCAATTATTGTGTCTGTTATAAGTCTGCATGCATTGTGTTTCAAAGTGTATGCCTCTTTTTTGCTATCTTTTTAACATTTTTTCCACTAACTCAACAAACTTTTGATGTCAAATGTGCATGAACTTGTGCAACAGATGAGAGTTTCTTGAGAAGTTGTTCTCTTATTTCTTTGGAGTTCCTAACCTATTCCGAATAGAAAAACATAAAAGCTATTATTCGTGGACGCAAATCTGTTATTTACTCTCGACTTTGTTTGTTTGTTTTTTTATTCGCTCACTCAACTATAGTCTACTCTCTTATTTGCTGAGCTCATATTTTATCTTTATCCAAGTTGTTTAAAAATTAAAGGAGCGGTCTCTTTTCTTGCTTCATAATTAATTAATTAATTAATAGAGAAACGTTAAAAGAAAAGCGCATAGATTACTAGTGTTCTTTAAGCGAAGCAGAAAGTAGTGATAGTAACAGCTTTTTGTTTTGAAAACATCGATTAGTTTGCGAGCACTTCGGCGCTGCAATCATTACTTTTGATTATGGTCACTTTGATGTTCTATTAAAAGTACGCCAAACTTTCACTCTAATGCAGCAGTACTTTGATAATCTTGCTATTCTAAATTCTATTCTACTTTTTAAAAAATTATTAAAGGTTTTCGCATACTGATCACACAGTATCTTAGAGCTGCATTTTATTTAGTTCCACTTTGTATTGAAAGAAACAGCGAGCCTTTTAATAATTTATTCTGTGTTGTGAGTAATTGTATCACTTCCTAAAAACTAGATTTTTTCATGTGGTATTTTCTCCAAAAAGGTTCCGTTAATCTAAACACAACTTTAATAAATAAAGTCTATGTATCATAAGTTTTTAGCCATTCAATAAGAGTAAGTTTTAATTGAGAATGACACTAATACCACAACCTGTATCAGATTATAAAAGTACATTTTGGGATCTTTAACCTTTCTGACTCACGTATATATTTTTTACCACAAACACACCACGGCTTTTGTCCAGCTCTGTCGGCTTGTTGGGAGAAATTTTTTGTTTTTCGTTTCTTACACAACAATAACCCAATAAGTAGACCTAAGTAATATTCGCCGCAAAAAGGTTAATTTTTCGACACAAGCAAGTCAAACTTGCATATTCCTTCAAACATTTTGAAAGATACTCAAAAGCACAAAACTGTCAATAGGCGATGCTTTCTTTTCAGAAACGAAAGAAACACAAGACGTGTGTGTCTACAACTGAAAGAACAATAAAAGATATCAGCCGAGTGCGTCGATTCGAAAACAGCAACAAACTGGGTATTTGAACTAGTGTTAATGACATTAAAGCGGTCTTTTAAACATGACAAAGAGATGTCAATGGCGAAGGTTAATTCTCTTATGTTCACTCCACAAGGCCACTTGTGGAGAAAAAACTTGCCATGTTCTCCTTACACATTGGTAAATCGGTTAAAAACTTTGTTGAAACTTTGTCAGGAAAACTTCCTCGCGTTTAACAGATACACAGAAACAAGTAAACTTGTCATGGACCGCTTGCAGCTTATCAGCTAGGTACAGTTGCAACAATGACATACACATTAAAAGCAGTTACAAAAATTACTCACCTTCAAAACATTACAGCTCTCGACGTCGACAGCAATGGTGTGTTCTTCTTAACTGATCTGAATACTCGAGTTTGCAGCGTTCTGCGCTACACGCCGTTAACAGCGACAAGTTTTCGCATTTTGTGCAGTTTTTATGTAGTCAATCGAGACAATTCCCACAGAAAAACAGACAGATTTAGCCCAATTAAAAAATATTTTTATGCATGCGAGCCAATCGTAACAATTTACGCAGCAAGATATTGGGGTTTATCGCAGTTTTTGCATTAGCAGCTGAATGAAGGACAGGTTTTATTAATTACCTGCGCTGCAGTGCAACAACCCACGCTCTTCCAAGGATTGATAACAAGATCTCGTAGAGGTAGCAGCAACTTTAGAAATTGCCCAAACTTTTGGAAGATTCAACATGAACTGAAAGTACTTCAGACATGTTTAGAAGAAAACAAAGCGTTAAATTATTTCTGTTTCGCCCAGCGCCTTACGAAACTACTAAATAAAAACAGCTTCTGTATCACGTTCACGACGCTGTAGCGATATACTTTGTTTTCATGTATATATCTGCTTGATACTTAAACTATGTACTAAACCGCGACCTTGTTTTTTATATGCTTGCGCGATTTTTTGTTTAAATAATTTCAAAATTTTTTATCTATAGTTAGAACGTAGCAAATTTGACGATTGCAAGCTTATCATCGAACAAAAAATAAAAAGAACGAAGCAAAGACGTTCAAACTAACTCAA
>JAOBRG010399865.1:0-10125 GCA_027574985.1 Umimayanthus nakama | reverse complement strand
AAAATTAGCCGGCTCGCAGGCCATCAGCTACACATCAAGGCCCACAGGAGGAAAACATAGCATACCACATTACTATTGTACAGAACTGAAAGATAATATAAAATGGGATAGTTAGATATCCTCCCAAATACATTATACACAAAAGGTAACTAAAGTTAAATGGTTATGAGAATAGAAAGTTGATCCCACACAGCAAACCTTCTTAGATGAAAAGCCAAATTCTTACAACTTGGAAAGATATTAAGAAGGAAACTTCTGCTATACTTCAGGGGAATTTAGCAACACGCCATATGTTGTGTTTCGAACTTAAATAAACGCCAAGAAAACAAGCTTTAAGGCTAACTAACACATTATATTCTAAATCATGTTTTCATGTCAAGTTGTTTCACGCTTCGCTGTATTCTACAACTTGCAGTTAGTGCTAATATTTAAACAACTTTTAAAAACATATATACCCTATCGAGAAATCAAACCTTTTAGATATGAAACCAAAAAGCAAAAAACAAACGTACCTGAAAACGACCTGAACTCAGAAAATAACGAACTGTAATCGAATGCCGCCCAACAGTGAACAAGAAGGAGTCAGGAGCAAGTTATCTGGCCCCTCGCGTCGCACAACTTCATTTCTAATAGGGAAAGCGTATTCGCTGTGAATCCACTATTTACCGACGGGAACGATTGCCTTTAAATTATGTACAAAATCAGTTTTTCTACACTCAAGTTTATTGCTTTTAGAAATAACCAAAGTTTCTTGAAACAAAGCTTAAAACTCAAAAAGTACACGCGGTCACCTAGTTTTCTTTCAACCCACAGACTTACTCCAGAGAGTTCAAATAATTAAAGTGTTGACATAATAGTGCATTCTCATCATGCAATTCGTATTTAATGCACTGCGTAATCATACCATACAGTTCACAAAACTAACGATCTTACCCACATCGCGATTTCCTCGAAGCTCAACGGCTTAAAGCGGTTCGTCTGGAGTTTGCAGGATCGCGGGTTCAAATCGGCTCTGGATTTCAGTTTTTTAACCCTCAGAAGTCAAAGGAGGGGGGGGGGGGGCAAATAGACCCCCTACCGGCAAAAGCTTTATTTTATCAAAATGAAACTTTCGATGTCTGCAGTCTGATAATGAGCGCACTTTTTGACGTTTATTGGATGACGTCATCATTTATAATTTATGCGAAATTAATTATGTAGTTAAAGTTTGAAATGAAAAACTTTAATTTTTTTGAAAATTGGTTCTAATTTCTTCTTTTAGACTCTATTCTCGATTATATTCCTGTTTTAGGCTGAAAATACATGTTTTCTACCAATTCCAGTAAAATTTGCTTTAGTTTTGCGTAAAATAAACTTTTCTGAAAAATCCAAGAAGGCGGCCAAGATGGCGGACATGTTGTGAAACGACTGTTGCCATAGCAACAGTTCTTTGTTAAAACTTGATTGTTGTAATGGAAAGTAATTAGCAAACCAAAAGCTACTTTCATGCAAAAGCCTGATCTTTTATGTGCAATCGTATAAACTATCAAGAGAGTCGATCATGCACGATCGCTAGGCCTATATATCGATAAAAATTTGAGCTGGAGTAAGCACACTGAAGAAATTGCGGAAAAAATTTCGTCTGGCATAGGCGCACTCAAAAGAATAAGGCCATTCATTTCTCAAAACATTGCAGTGCAAATATGCAAAGCTCTTATTGAGCCCCATTTTGAGTATTGCAGTTCCGTTTGGCGTGGAATAAATAACAAATTAAGTGACAAATTACAAAAGCTCCAAAATCGCACAGCAAGAGCAATAATAGCCCAGTCTAACTTTGACACCAGCTCAAGCTATTTAAGAAATCTCCTACGTTGGGATGATCTCTCCACTAGACGAGATAAACAATTATCCATTGCTATGTTAAAAACTATCAATTGGTTTTTCCCCAAATATTTAGAGGACCTGTTTGTTAACTGTGACTCTAGATATAACCTAAGGGATAGAGACAACAAACTAGCACTTTCCCTAACTAAAACGAATTATGGAAAATCAAGATTCCAATACAGTGGGCAAAAATTTGGAACAACCTACCAAATGATGTGCAAAATCTAAATTTTCTCGCAATCTTTAACCCTTAAACTGGCAGGGGGGGGGATTCAACGAACCTCCCCCTTGATTTTTTTGGTCTTAAATTTTTGCCCCTTGACCAATTACCAAACGCTTTTGCGTAACTGTTCCTCGATAATAAACACATCTTTTGACACTAATTAAGTGACGTCATCATTGATGTCGTCATCATATTAATTGTCCGAAGTCAGAGTTTGCTGTCAAATTTTCAATTTTTTGAATAAAAATGATTGGAAACTCTCAGTTATTCATATTTTTCTACTTATTTTGTAGTTTTTGCATATAAAATGTTGTTTTCTATCTATTTCCAATAAAATTTAATTTTAAGCAAGATCTCAAAAATTGAAAATCAGAGATGGCGGCCATCTTGGATTTTTATTTTGTTACCATGGCAACAATTTCTAATCAAGTGATGATTGCTACTATGCAAATTAATTAGTAGGTCATGCACTAGTTGCATACCAAAGGGCATGTGCATATTTTTAACCGTTTCAAAAATCTTCGGGGGGTTTAACGAACAACCCCCTTGCTTGTATATGTGTGGCAAAATAGCCTGCCCGTTTAAGAGTTAAACCTATTTCGCCTGGGCTTTTTTGGAGTTCCTGGGCCTGGGGGGGGGCTTCAAAAGCCCCCCCCTCCATAAATCCGAAAGCATTAACGCTATTGTCATGAAACTTGGCGGTTAGATAGAACTTGATAACCTAATTAATTTGAATAGGATACATGCTAATATGAGGTCATGATGACGTCATAGTGACGTCATTTCACCCAAAATCAGTGTTTTTACGTTATTTCTTCTAATATTTGTGCAGAAGGCCAACACAGCCAAAAACTCTTGATTAAAAGCACTTAATCAATACGTCAACAACACACTTTGATTTTAGGCCATTTAAATAATTTGAACGATTTGTATTGCAGAGATACATAGGATTTAGAGAAATGAAAACTGCGAAACCGGAAGTGGCGGATTTGGCACTCGTTAAATGTTAATTGTGATTGAAGTTGAGGATATTTTTAAGCTTATTCAGTAATTAGAGTCTTAAGTTAACCAAACAAACCGAAATTCGAAAAAAAAAATCGGGAAATCCAAAATAAAATTATTATTACTTCATTTGCCAGATTTTACGTTTTGCCCCTTTATTTGCATGACGTCATCGATAACGTCACTGTTCGGCAAAAAAAACCCTCAGATATCTTTTTTGTTAACACTATAGTGTTCAAGGTTACAAAGTTACTTGATCCCAAGCATCACAATCCAATTTGGTGTAAAAAATAAACAAGAAATCAAAATTTCAGCTAAACATGCCCTCCAAAATGCTGTTGCCAGCTTCTTTTTGAGCTGGTATAATTATAATTACAATATTTCGAAATATTTTCGGAGCGCAGCTCCTTCTTCAGCACAGGCAAAACAATTATTCTTAAAATATAATTATAACTCAAAATGCTGTTGTTTGTCAGTATTTAAAAGAAAAAAAATATTTTCAACTTTATCAATTATTTGCCTTTTTAAAAATCAGAGATATCTCTTAACTTTTCTAATCTTGATAGGCAAGATTTCGTCAAAAACAAATTTTCGACAACTGTGGGCCATTATGACGTAATGATGCGGTCATAAGCCAATTAAACTACACCAAACTAATCAGTTTATCACTCTCTGGTATCAGTGTTTTGGCCGTCGGTTAGTCAAATAAAACTACTTAAGTAATTTGCTTACTAAACTTATAAGTTAAATGAGTCAAGAGTGATGAAGTATTTGATAATGGGTCACTGAACTTAAGGTGATCAGTATTTTTCTCAAAAATGTCGTGAAATGCATTACTTACAAATACTGATGGCGGCTGTGTGCTACACACGCAACTAACTGTCAAAAAATGAAGAATTTCTAGTTATACTATGTGGGTTTTAGAACTTAGCCAAAAAGTAAAGAAAGTTAATTCGGAGTGACATTAATCTCATATCATATAACCCAAAGAGTGAGTAAAATATTTTGTACAAACCCAATATGAATAAATATCAAATGTCCTTCAAAAAATTGTTGATTAAAATTGATCGAATTTATTAAATGAAAACAAATAGTCGTTTTTGAGCTGCTTCTAAAACGACTACTAATGGTTCTTGTTAGGAATTTGGGAAGTAACCTCATAACAGACATTCCCAGCGGCACATTTGTGGGATTGACGACGTTAGCAATTCTGTAAGTTAAACAGTCTACAATTAATCCAAGTTAAAGGGTTACCGGTAAGGCTTCTTAAGAGTCTATAAAGTTACAACCACATAACGAACAATACCAACGGCGCATTTACGGGATTGCTGTCGTTACAAAGCTTGTAAGTAAAACGATCTTCAGTTAAATAACCGTTTTCACATCACGGTAGAGGCCTGATAACGATTGTTTATGTTGTCAAGCGGAGCTGTTTGACATGAGGCAGGACACGTGTCACATGAAACTGCGAAAGTTCACACGCAAACCTTGTTGCGCGGGCTTGAAGGGCAAGCTCGAACGTTTATTCGCAGTGCTATGAAGACGACATTGAGACGATGGAACTTGGCTTGCTCTCGAAGAAAGCGAAAGTTTTGAAGAGTCTGCACTTGCTATAGAGCATCTAGTACCTCCCGAGCAAAACCAAAGACGAAATCGATATGGATCGATAGTTTGTGACAAAAGTGATACAAGAAGCGAATATCGAAGCTAGCGAAGGGTCAAGTTCTTTGCAATCGTTGGAACCACAGTGCAGCAGATACTCAGCAAAAATGCTGTGCGAGCATTGTCCTTATCCGAGATTTGACGGTCTTTTCTTTGGCCGGAGGTCGCACTCGCTTACGAGACCTACCAGTCATCATCATCATTTTGAACTAAAATAAACCACTAAATGAGCCAAAAGGGCTTTGAAACTTCGGATTTCAAAAGTTAAATGATTAAAAGTTCGACTCAATAAATGAAAATTGTAAAGCATCGGAAATTATTATGGATGGAAAGATTTCCAAAACGCTTCGATCACTGCTATTTTAGCGACCCCCAAAAAGGGCGGATTCAAATTCGTTACCAGGTCTCTACCGTGAGGTGAAAAAGGTTCTTTAATCCAATCGAAAGGGTTCCCGGTAACGCTTGTTGGGCGATCCAAGTTACAACCACCTAACGGACATTCTCATCGGCACATTTGTGGGACTGCCGTTAAGAACTTTGTAAGTAAAACAGTCTACATTTTAAAATCCATGTGAAAAATTCACCGGTAACGCTTTGCCGCTCAGCACTGTTTACCAAACATACTGGCTTTAAATGTGGTTGGTTGAAGTGCCGAATAAACATCCAAAACAAAACCTTCCGAGCGATAGCTCTAGAAAAGAAAACAACCAAGGCGGAAAAAAGAAAAAAACTCTGAACCCGGTGAGATTCGAAACCACGACTTCCGAAACAAGTCACTTGTCGTATAAGAGATTAAAATGGTTATTTAAAGCAGATGAAAACGTAAGGAAAGGGGTAACCAGTAGGGTTAATAATAGCTGCTCAGTAGTATTTTATCAAGTCAAGACTTTTTAAGTAGTCTATAGTTTTAATTGTGGTAAGGGATCCCAAAAACTTTCTATATTGAAGCAGGGGAAATGGATGCAAAGGTCTTATTATGCATGACATCTCGTAACATGTTAACGTAAACTTGTCCAGTAACGGCCTTTTCTTCTAATTTACTGGCATTTGTCAATAAAATTGCGGTTGACAAAATGCAATCAAAACGTTTAAAAATAATTTTACAAAAACGTGTAAATTTGACCAACACTTCAGGCCCGTTTTCAGAATTTTTTCGCGTGTTGGTGCATACCTCATAAACCGAGAAATTAAGGCATACCAAATAAATACCGAATTAAGGCAGTAGGGTGTGAAGGGGGGCGGCGAACTCTACCGCGGACAGTTTTTGAAATCCAAAATCTTCAAACTGCTGGAAATGTATCAAGCTGTGAATCCTACCATCACCACGTTATTTCGTATCATTTTAAACCTTTTACGATTCTATCAGGCTCCACAGCGGCCGGGTTGCGTGTACACCCTTCGCTTTCTCCTGCCTACGGGCCGAGGCTGGAGCGGAATTGTTTTAAAAAAAATTAAGTATCCAAATTCTCAAAAAACATCCAACCTTCTTTCGCCAAGATCCTTCCCCTTAGTTGCCTTGTCAGCATTTTCGGATAGTCATTGAAGACTCTTCTTGGAGGTTTTGAGTGTTGATAAAGAGTTGAACTTTGAACTAACAACAACAGTGGTTTAAGTTTGTTTTAAAACACAAACGATTCAGGATCAGCAACTGTTAAGTGATTACACATGCATATGTGTTAATGTGTTGCTTGTAAAAGCACAACTTTGTTTTCTTAGGCGCCTAAACTTCAACAATATCACTGATATTCCAAACGACGCATTTAGAGGAATGGATGAACTAGATGTACTGTTAGTAATAGCTCTATGAATATGAGTGAACCTGAAAACTGTTCAAAACTATAAAGAGTACAAAATCATCTGTACTGCTACGTTAATTCTAGAAGGCAAAAGGGGGGGGGGTCAATCTGAACCCCCCCTCGATTTTTTCGGCTTTAAATTTTTGTTCCTTGACTGATTTCCAAAAGCTTTGGCACAACTGTTCTTAGTGAACACATCTTTTGACTCTAACTAGATGACGTTATGACTGATGACGTCATGACTGATGACGTCATCATGATAAGTCATGCAACCCATGTGTTGACTACAGAAGTGGAAATTTTTCGCTAAAAATGCGACTATTATCGCCTTAATACTGACAACTTCACTTTATTTCTTACAATTTTGTATATTCCATACGCTATGTACATGTTTTCTCACCATTTTGAGTGTTCAATTCAAAAATCCGAAATTTCAAAAATCCAAGATGGGCGCAGTAGTGACGTGATTTATTTCGTTTTTGTTGTCATGGAAACCAATTAAACACCACGTGGTTTCGATTAATTGAAACTACAAAAAAGGTCTTCATATATGCCAAATATCAAGTCAATCAGATGAAAGGTGTCAAAAGTCAGGGAGTGGGTCAGATTGACCCCCTTATGCCGTCGTGCAACTATTTTTACCTTATGCCTCCTAGGGTTAAAGCTAGATGCTGTCTTTGTTTAAGCGAAAGCGCGGTTCTAAAACAGATTGGAATGTATCAACAAATCAACGAGAATATTGCCGCGAGAAAACGCTCTAAAGCAGAAAATTTTGATCTAGCCTCACAAGTCCAATCTAAAGTAAAGTAGACTTTAGTTTGAGCTAATTGCAAGGCCAGGACGCTTACACGCTTTTTATTGATGAGAACAGACTTTATTTGGGTATTTATTTCTTACCCAAAAGCTCGCACGTGATCAATTTTTCAGCAAAATGACGAAGTTGGATTAAGTCGTTACTGATACTCGATAGCACGCCGACAGAGACATGTATACCTTTTAAGTCGTTTGGGGAACTGATTAGTTGTTCTTCTTCGACTTGTTTGTCTTGTTTAAGAAATCGAATTCACGCAAAACAAACATTTGAAACGGTCGGCCGTCGGTCATTTCATCGTATCGAAGAGTATTTTACCCCATTGTTACAACAGGAACTTTCATTATTAGTCCGATCCTTTACTGCAGTATTAACTTTTCCTGGAATCTGTCCATGTTTTGATAACAGTTTATTTTTGGCTTTTGTGACCTTTGCCAAGCACGTATTTGCAGCGCGGCTTGTGAAGCTTTACTGTTCCACAAATTGATACAATTCGATGTTTGTCAAGTAATGATTTCAGCTATAGTTATTTCCATTAGATAAGATAAGATAAGATAAGACGCCTTTATTTATACAGAAGCATCACTCCAGTCTAAAACAAGACTGATATCAATGTGAGCCCTTTGAAAATATAAAATATAAAAATTCTGTTACATGATATATGAAATAGAAAATTTAAAATCACTACTTCATTACAACTCTAAAAATGACCAATGTCTAAAAACTATGAAATTGAAAACATTAAAAAAAATGTTAAGTAAAATTATTATACACAATGCATCCATTGTAATAAAAACATTTGTTAGCGGTCTCTGTTTTGATTCACGGCAGTCTTAGTTTATTGCTTCGTCTCGTTTTTCGATTAATCACTTCATGGTTAAATTTAAAAGTGTTTTGTAAGAACTACGGGACATTGTTCTTAAGAAACCTTTGTACTAAATTTTAAATATGCTCCTTCCGACTCTCAGCCAGTGGTTGCCATTTCAACTGCTTCATTGAGAAATCACTGTCTTGAGAATGCATGACAATTCGAGCTGCTCTTCTTTGGAGATTCTCTAGGCAAATTTTATCTCCTTTGTTACACTAAGGCTAGACCGTGTCACAATAGTCTGATATTGGCAGGATGTGCGCCTTGTAGATGGTATTGCTGCATGACTCGTAAAGTGTTTACGGAGGCGCCCCAGCATAACAACTCTCTTTCCGACCTTTGAAGAGACATACACTTACGTGTTCCTTCCAGGGCAATGTTTTGTCCACTTTTGCACCAAGGTATTTAAATTCATACGCACGTTTAAGAGGATAACCTCCGATGTTTATTCTATAGTTTTCCACTGTTGCTAATTATTGACTCGTACCAAAGGGGACCACTTCAGTTTTTTCCTTGTTTAGGAACAGGTGATTTTGTATTATCCAGTTATTAATACGAGCAAGATCTTGGTTCAGAGTACGTTCTATGGTGTGCTCGTCTTGAGCTGAGAAGAATAGTACAGCATCGTCAGCATAGAGAAGGATATTACAACGAACTACAGGATCCGGGAGATCGTTGATGAACAGTACAAAAAGCAAATGGCCAAGTAAAGACCCTCGAGGGACGCCAGTATCTAACGTACATGTCGCGGATAACTGATTTTTGATAAGAAACCCCTTGTGTGCGGTTGCTCAGGTGATCCCTGAACCAGGCCAATTCACTGTTTACAATGTCGTATCCTTGCAATTTGTCCAACAATAAAGCAGGGTCTACTGTGTCGAAAACACGGCGAAAATCTATGAACGCAGCACCGATCAAACAACTCTGATCCATTTGTTGTCCATTAAGTAGTAATTAAATCTATAAAGGAAATGACATCTGTCCCAGCGGAATGGTTTTTGCGGAAGCAACATTGATATGGGTTGAGAAGCTTGTGCTTGTTAAGGTACTCGTATAGTTGTACATGGATAACTCTTTCTAGAACCTTTGAAGCTGACGATAGCACCGAGATTGGGCGATAATTGTAAAGGTCTACAGTTTTTCCGCTTATTTGGAGAGGAATAACTCTGGCAGCCTTCCATTCTTCCGGAACCTTTCCATGAGCTAGGGACTGATTTATTATTACAGTCAATGGCTTTGCAATAAAAGAGGCAGAGTTTTTCAGCAAACGAACTGGTATTTAATCTAAGCCAACAGCTTTGCCGTTCTGGAAGCTTTTCAGCTGTTTATAAATATATTCTTCTAAGAATTTAGCAAATTTGAAAGTTTCGTCTAAGCAACGAGAACGAAAAGAGCAGTTAGTAGATGTGTCCGATTGAGTGTAGCTAACCAAGCTTGCCTGACGGTACAGAGTTTTCTGTTACAACCTTTCCGTTTAGCTTGATCACGTTGGGGACAAATTTCGTTTCCCCGGGAAGAATTATTTTGATTACTTTCCAGAGTGCTTTAGTGTCCTTGTTGTTTTCGGCTAACATGCGTTTATTGCCTGTCTCGATGTCCCTGAGAGCTATACCGGTTGGGGCTTAGACTCCTGGCAGGTTCAACCAAGCTGGCCAGAGAGAGGGGTAGAGGCCAGACCAAGTGCAACTCCTGGTCTTCCAGGTTGGAGGTTGTGACTGGGCCAATCACCCATTAACGTAAGAAAAAACTGATTACGGAAACCAGAATGCAAGAACAGAATTGTATAGAAAAAATGTCAGTCATGATTCTTGATGATCAAAATATAACTGTGGTTGAGCATATGACGCAACTGAATGAAAGCCAAAGGGAAGTTCAGAGGCCGACAGTTATCAACGCGCCG